>CATIWQ010265840.1:0-53405 GCA_949673415.1 Euphorbia schlechtendalii | reverse complement strand
TCTCTACCACTATGTTTACCTCATCACTGCTATTGCAAAGGTTGTGAGGTTGGATGTAACCGAGTATATGGGTGAAAGTGGAGATGAAATCTTACCTTTGAAGAGGACCTTGGACTTCCAACATTTTGAGAGGATCAAGTTTATAGTGTGTGTGTGTGTGTGTGTGTGGATAGATTCTCTACTTTCTTGAGTGTTATCGAGAAAATGTTTAAGTGATTCAAATCCTTGTTTCAATCACTAGATTTCTCTATATTCTCGAGCGATTGTTGTATAAGTGTACTTGCAAATCACTTATCAATAAAATTTTTCATTCTTCAATATTTGTTTGTTCGATATTCGCAACGAATAGCATCCTAGCGGAGGTTCTGTACGGGCCGAGACCAAATTCAAAGAAGATACAGGAATTGCGGGAATTAATGACTCCCATTAAAGAGTGGATACGGTTTGATCAACTTTAGCTTTCACTTGCATACCTTACAACTTTGCTTTGTTTTCTACTTATACTTTCTATTTCAAATTTTATGATATGTCTATGTGTCATAATGCATATTTTGTGCGAAGTCTTTTATGTTAATAAAGTTATATGCGTTAGAGTTAATTTTAAGAGTAGTTTCGGGGTTAACAATATCGTGTATAATCACTGGATCTGTGATATAACACTATTTAGTGAGCCAACATTTTTGGAATGGTAACTTGCTATATGTGGCTATGTGAGAGTGACCCATACTAAGCATAATATAGATGTTATCCTGGTTTTCATTATTGTCTTATTTCATTTGCGCTAGGTTTAGAAATGTTATTTCATGTGCTGCTCTGCTGCGAATCATTAAACATCTGAGTGTTTTGAACTGACTCTGTTAGATTAGTTTAGTGAGTCGTAACATATTTGTTGAACTTGCATGTTTTCTCTGCTATACTTGTTTGTAGTGAAGATTCTATATATTTAGATTCTCTAATCTTCTACATCTATATTTACTCAACTTTTCATTCTAATCTTCCTATCCAAAAATCTCAAATCTATTTTTATTTTCTTTTACTTTGTCTTTCCTTGTTTTTCCATGGACTTGGTTCCTTCCCTGTGGGTTCGATATCTTTTAAAACTACATCGTAACTATATACTTGCAGTTATCATCATTTCTCTATTTAATAAGAGGTATTGACAACACCTACATTTTTCGTGAATAAGTTTTTGGCACCATTATTTGAGGATAAGCCTTACGAAATGTGTGTAGCCAAGTTTCACGAATAAGTTCTTGGAACCATTAGTTATTAAACTTATCAGTGGAAAAGTGGTGAACAGGCACAATCCCAATTATTACCCTAATCCTAAAATCAAGATTTTCGCTAAATTTCTACAACATTTTAGGTATATATCTCCCCTGGTAATTGGCACCACCCTCATAAATGGTTTACCCAAGTGCTATAAAAGGAGCATTTTGCTCCATTTCAAGGAGATCCGAATTTTCAATCAATTTTACAACTTTGAGCTCTCAACTTCTTGTATTTAAGCACATCCAAAACCCTTCATTCAAGGTATTAAATTCATCCAAACACGTCTCATTACGTTATCACATCTATTTAGATCAAGTTTCAGCAATAAACTTTGATTCAAACTCAATGAATCTCATTCAAATCTCTAAAATCATTAGATCTACCAAGTTTATAGCCATAAACTTGTGCTTTATCTCTTTCCATCAATGTCATCTTTATTCTCAACAAATTTGGTTCCAAACCAACTCTCAAGTCATCATTGACAAACGAAGGTAACCAAGGGTAATTATATTTCTATATCTACTCTTTTTATATACTTTTGCTTCATTTTCGCATTCATCATATTGTCATTAAGTATTGGGGTAAAGAGCCAATTGGAGCTTCTTTACCATTATTGTGTGTGTGAATATTTTCTTAAGAAAATCACATTTTTGGATTATTAAGAGATATAAAATTTTTGTGGAAAATTAAAAAAAAAGTAGAGATTTTCACAATCACTCAAAATGGTATTTTCGTGTTCCGCACATTCAAACTATTAAAAAGATCCCACGCTTACAGTGGCGACTCTCCTGGGAGTAGCTTTATTTTTATTAAAAACCTTATTTTAATAAAAAAAATCAACTTTTTTAACATGATAAAGAACTTTTATTCAAAAGTTTGGGAATTATGATATATGAGATGAAATTGCTATTACACAAACATTAGGATTGCATTTGCACGTATATTATCTCACCTGGCAACCAAATTAGGTGTCTTTTGGTGAAGTATCTTCCAAGTTCATTTTAGGGCTCAAGGATATCGATCTAATCACACCTCTTGCATAACATACCAAGGACGTTGGTTCATGTAGGATCAAAGACCCAATTATATTGTATGTGGAAAGAGTCTATTTGGTTTATTTTAGAACATTGAATTTCGGTACACAAAGGAACATGGTACAATTTACACCCATCCTTGAGACCAAAACCCGCATATAGATAAACCATAATCACTTTCCTATAGGTTTATCATAAACCTTTTGAGAAAGTGAGTAGACTTTGCTAGTCAGATTGAAATAAATTCTAAGTGACCAGAGCTTACAATAGTAAAGTCAAGCATTAAAAGAAACCTTGGAAAGTAGGAAACTTGATCTTAAAGAAACTAAAACCCTCCAATGTAGATGCTAGGGGGAAGTTCAGGCCCAACTGGGAAGGCTTATTCATGATCAAGAAGATTCTCGGAAGAGGAGTAGTCAAAGTTAAGGACATGAATGACAATGAGTTCATGAATCAGATCAACCAAGACCTGCTTATTAGCTATCACATTTAGGGAATAGAATTAAATTTTGAAAATCAGCACAATATAAAAGAGATTGATCCAAGAAGTTCATCAACCATCTCCTTTCATACACTTGAGCAATATAAGGGTATTCTTTTGCTGAATAGTCTTGCAAAGTGAACTTGGAAAGGGCTCTTTGGGAAAAACTTAAGACAATGAGAGAAAACAGTTAGCTGTTAATTAGAAAATTTGAAAGGATGGGTTGGTAGCAGGGGTTAAATCATTGGACATTTTTTACCCCAGTTATTTTCATTTATAGAAATGTCATCAGCTAATCAAGTCAAAGCAACAAAAGAGATATCACATCCTCATGCATATAAATATTTTCATGCAAACATATATACAAAAAAATTAAACAAAGAATTATATAACATACATATGAGCATTCGAATTCATACATTCACATTTGTCACAGAATCTTGTCGATGACTTAACCTTATCACGCCACTCTCTTGCTATGACTTCACCTTGTCACGCCACTATCTTACCACGACTCCATCCTTGTTGCACCATTATCTTATCACATCTCTATCCTTGTCATGCCACTATCTTACGACAACTCCATCTTTGTCATGCCATTTTCTTACCATGACTTTACCTTGCCAAGCCATTATCTTGCCATATCTCCATCCTTGTCACGCCACTGTATTATTACGACTCCTTCCTTATCATGCCTCTATCTTTCTGCATCACTCTCCATATCATGCCATTATCTTGTTATGTCACCATCCTTGCCATGTTCACTATCTTGCCACTACTCCATCATAGTTACACCATTATCTTACCCAAGTTTAATGTAACATGGGTATAATATGGGTCCGTCGATGGATGGCTCAGGGCAATTTGGTCATCTTTTGCAAGGCCAATGATCGGGTTATCAGAGTCGTCTAAGTAGAAATTCTCAAAATGTCTTCCAATACGGGTTGTCTAGGCAAGCCGTGCCTAACTCTTTTTTGGAAGGGGTTTTTGGATCCGTTGTTTGCCCTTTGAATTTTAGTCCTTTCATGAGCACTCCACTAGCTTATCTTAGCTCAAGATCTCAACCGCATTTCCCCACCATGAATGTGCCTTCTTCACAAGGGTTTGCATCTCAGTCCTTATCTTTGCCTATCCAAGGGGCACCCACTTCCAAGACTCCTTCACCGAGCCTCCCACTTTTGGGAATTAGTATCATACTTATCACTAACTGCAAATTGCACCATAATTCCTAATCTCGCTAAGCGGCGCTGTTTATACTCAGCCTCCCATATTTCACCCAACTACTCCCGAGACTCAAAAACAAGAAGTATTCACCCAAGGGGTTGAAGGACCTGTTCCTCAAGGTCTATCCCCCAAAATGGGAAATTTATGGAAATAGTTTCTTTCCTCGCAAGCTAATCCCATTTTTTCTTATCTTTAGTTGCCTAATCTAATAAGCGATGAAGATTGGATGCTAAAAAACTTCACGATGCCTAAATTAATAGAGTACAAGGGGGAAGGAGATCCTATTACTTACATTGAGAATTATCATACTATGATGCAAAATCTATAAATGGTCAAATAAGAGCAAACGGAGATTTTCAAGTTTTACTATGAAAGATAGATGATTGTGCAAATTCCTCTATTGGATAAACATGATTTCTCGGAGATGATCATGAAAAATAGTTGATGGAGCACTTCCATTCTACAAATTATTCTTAGGGATTAATGAGTATTCTAGCTATATTGATGTTCTTGTAAAGGTCGAGAATTTAGAAAGAGTTCTCAAGATTGAGAAAACCTCTAACCCGAACCACGGAAGGATAAGGTACAAGAAGACTTCAAAAGGGGCAACATCTACTTCTTTCCTAAAAAGAAAACAAGTTATAATCTAAGTTACACAGCCTATTGATGTGAGTGTTATCCGAATTTCAAACGGTATCTCCCCCTATCTCACGCCTTTAAGTCAAATTCACTAAGCTTCGAGAGCTTAGGATCATGAATAACATGAAGCTATTTGCCCAACCTAAGGCTAATGAATGGAAGAACTTCTAAGTTTATCATGTGGTAATGGGAAATTCCATGAATTATTATGAAACCCTGCTCAGGGATATTTAGAAGTTGATCAAGGAAGAGAAGTTTCAAGCTCCTACTTTGAAGCTTAACAATGTCATCAATCCGCCTTCCCATGTCAAAAAGAAAGTATCAACTGAGTAAGATCAATCCTAAAAGAATGTGGAAAAGATTATAGAGCTTCATGGCTCTTTCCCTAAGACAGATTTAGGCAAACATCACCAAGGTATCTTAGGAGCGATAAAGCCTTGAGTTCCTCATACCATAGGTAGGATTGGATTTCACTCCTCGTTACAAACACCATGAAAATAAGAAGCCTACTTTTCACTACATTTCTAATGTGCACAACTATGACCAAATGCTACATAAAGGGCAATCTAAACTAGTAGATCACAAGGACCGATCTTGGATGGGGTTTAAAGGGCCCAACTCAAGCAATATTGATAGCACCTCTATCTTCACTATTAATCCTGCTCCAGTCATCCACACCTCTATTACCACAATTACTGTTCCTTCTACTATCACCCTAACTTCCCCTATTGATGGTATCTTGATGGTCATTACTCCTATTTTCGATCATCTTCATGTTAATCCCTCATGCAAGATCGTTGATCCTACTTCGATCAACCATGCCTTTGTCGCTCCTTTTGCAATTACTACTTCCGTCACCAAGGAAGACCCTCCATCTGTGAAGGAAGAAGAAATTATAACGATGTATTTTTTTATTTTAGTAAATTTTATCTATAAGATCCTTATTGTAATGAAAATATCCAAACTTTGCTTCCTTGTTTGATGTATCACCTAACGGCGCCATGCATTCATATAAGTCTGCACATAACATTTTAGCATACATGATGTTTCTTGGCATTAAATTAACTTGGGTATAATTGATAGCCCAAAATGGTAACAATATCCAATGATTTAAACTCTGGTGGAAAAAACAGAAATTGAAAGTGTGCTTAAGTATCACGTGAGCGCTTTTTCCTGGTTATATGAAGACATGTTAAGTGTCGACAAAAAGATCACAAACCATCAAATTCCAATGATTGGAAATTTAAGACAATAAAGTAGAAATTATGTCGACTACGTCCGGAATGGGCAGACAAGGTTAAGGCAGAAGTAGCAAAGTATAAAGGTCGTATAACACCCAAGGTCAACCTCTTTGTGGTTCTAAAGAGCACGATAGTCTTCCATGTTCTAAGATTAACTTTAGCACTATATTCTTAATAAAATATTTTGTAAAGAGTGCGCCGGTCATCCTCGTTCTAAGACACCATGTTTCTCATGATTCCAAAAGGTCAGCAATCATTCTAGTTGGGGTTTCAAAACAGCATGATGGTCTTCCATGTTCTGAAGTCAACTTTTAGTGATTCCTAAGCCTTGCTCAACCTAGGTTATGCTATGTCATCATCTCGTCTATGCCATGCTATCTTTTTTCCAACAACGTGTATATTTTACAAACTAAACCATGTTTAGACTAAGTAATTCCATGTATATTTCTACAAACTATACCATGTGTAAATTGTTGGAATTGTTGATGTGCCCTAGCTCTAAAGGCATCGGTTCATGTAGTGTCACATTATAAAAGTAATAATCTATTGTATTTATATCTTGTGCTATAATATGAGAAGAGTATCCATTGATTGATAATCATAAATGTCCCAAGTCTATTTTAATCATGGGAATGAATACAACGAAAGACTTGTATGTTGGATGATCTATAGCAATGTAGTTCCTATGTCACTTGGTATAGTAGATCATGAACATGGGCACATGGTGGAAACATGGGGCTGGATCGATCCACACAACAAAGTCACATGGTTGGATATCATAGATAATTTGCTGAGTAGGTCTCAATTGTCCTCAGACTTAATTTCAACTTATTACTGATTTGGAATTGAGTAGTTGTATTATATTACTAATGGGTCCTTAAATATTGGATTACAAGTATGGGTATGCTTGGTATATTTCTAACCACATTAGTAGTAGTATCGAAGTGATAGAATTACTATTCGATTTGATAAATCGAAATGAATCACTTGCCACTTGATGAATAAAAGTGATAAGGACATCCAATAAGTCGTTGACTTGTTTTATTATTTTATTCTAGATCAAGAAATACGATGAACTGCATAAGAGGGTGACCACATCATGCCTCTTGTTCATCATATTGATTTCAGCTGGCAAAGGACTTTATGCGATAACTACTAGGTTCAGTATCTTTAATTGACAGCTGTACTCTGTCCCAATTGGGGACCGTAATGGTTTGCTAGAATCCGCTTACAGTCTATCGGTGAATCCCATTGCCAACATATGGACATACCCAAAGGGTCGTGCGCTTAGAAATACTGATATGGGATTTCTTATACATGCAATGTTACAAGACTTGATGAAGAATCAATTATTAATTAATTGACATGTCAATTCAATGTAATTGAATAATCTATCTAACTCAAAGTAATTTAGTTAATGGTATAATATAATGTATTTTATGTTATTCATTAAAGTAACATTACGTTGATTAAATGTATTCATATATGGTATTTATTTAATTAATAATTAAATAAATTCATGTATTAAATAATTTAAATGAATAAATTTAATCAATAAAGTTGTCATGCTAAAATAATTAGTTAGCTATTTAAGTTAATTGAATTAATATATATATATATATATATATTATGACATTAAATTTGATTAAATGTAAGGTTTTAATTTTGTTCAATGGGCTAATTTGTAAATTATAAAAGATGGTATTTAAATTTGTTTAAGGAATTAAACTAAGGGGTTTAATTATTAAACTACAAATTTAAAGGGACCAGTTTATTATTAGAATTAATTTAAAATTAGGATATGAAAAAAAAATTAAAAACCAAAACCTAACCTAATTCTAATCTTCTAAAAAACATGTACAGCCACCATAAAACATATACACGTTTTCAACCTTATGTGAATTGGGTTCTTGGAGTTTTCTCTCATCATTCTTCATCCATTCGGCTAGCACCGATCCCGGTTCGGTAGAAGTTTGTGTATGTGAGATTAGAGAGCTTTTGCTTGAGAGCTTTTAATGCAGCTGTCTCTTAAAGAGATATTCCAAGTAAGTTTTATTTGTGAAATAAATCCTATTGAAACCTTATCAATGGTTGTTGAAAAGATCCTATTCGAATTCGAGAAAATTTTTACCAGTAATTCTGCCAACGCGGTTATGTTTTCGATGATAATTCCCTTCAATTGGTATCCGAGCTTGTTTCTATCAAGAGGATTGTTTAGAGCTTTTCTTGATTTCTATGGATTTCAATCTCGATGGAAAAAGTTGTGGAATCATTCTTGAGGATTTGTTATTTTTCCACAAGTTGATTAATTGAGAAAATTAGTTTGAATAATTGATTGTTGTAATTAATCATTTTTTTTAGTCAAAAGATCAAGTTTCTTGATTTGTAAAAGTTTTCTATTTGGTAGAAAAAGTTTCAAAATCATTGATTTGGGTGTTTAATATTTTTTCTCAAATTAGTTGGCTTGATCTTGGTGGCTATGTTCTTGAATTGTTGTTCATGTTTATTAGGGTTTTAATTATTTTATGATTATTTGTTTATAATATAATTAATATATATTAATAATATAAATAATAATTAAAAAGAAATTAAAAAAAAGGTGTGCCAACAGTGGGGAATAAAATTATTCACGCCACTGTTGGCTTGAATTGTGGTGTTGGCTTTGGACTCCAATACCACCACTCTGTATAGTGGACAACAAGGCTGTCCATAGTTTGGATAGCTTGCTGTCCATGGGCAGTGGGCCTGTTTTTACAGACTCGTGGGTCCATGGAGTTCGAAATAATTTTTAAACATTAATTTGTTTTGTTAAAACAATTGAACTGGATCGTATTTTAAAATTAACGGGTATTTTAATTTATCCAGGGTCAATAATTTAAAGCGAATTGTTAAATAAAATCAACGTGTAATTTATTTAATTCAGAATTAAATTCTAATGGTTTAAAATTATTCAAAGTCTGTTTTAAGTGTTTGAAACGGTTGAACCAAATTGTATCAAAATATCATTCATGTTATTTTACTAATTTGGTGTCATAAATTCTGATATTTAAAATTGTAAATTTTAATTAATTGGAATTAAAAGTTAAAGTCTTAACTTGTGGAATTGATATTTAATTATATTAAATATTTTAAATGTGAAATTAGCCCAAATAGACCGTGGTACCGGTTATATAGTTGGGATGCTAAATTTTGTAATAGTGACGTCCTAATTCGAGTGTGAGCGAAATTGTATATTTTGCGAAATGGTCATCGACCATTGGACCTTAATAGGCTTTAAGTCACAATTGTCAAAATTAAACGATTTCACCAAGTATATCGGTTAAATATAATAGATGTAATTATAATTGCCATGATAAATGCATCATATTGATATATATAAGTTTGACGGTTAATACATTAATTTGAGAATATTATGGGCCCAAATGTGATTTCGTTTAAATATTCAATATTTGCTAATACCCATAAAAATTCTAAATTATGATTTTTGACATTGAACCTTATTTTATATATAGAATATGGATACATAATATCTAAAATAATTCATTATACAAGCTGATAATGCTTAAATAATTGATCAAATATTGAGTCGCTTAAAAGTGTTTCCCGAATTCACACCTCTACCATACATTGTAGCACAATGTGCAGCATGCTCAGCATGGTACATTGTGTAATCAATGCGCCACGGAGGGTTAGGATACTTAGTATGGCTAACATGTGGAATGTCAGTTTGACTCAATAGGTTTTTTGTTCTAATTCAATTAGGCCCAAGAACACATATGGGTAAAGTACCAATACGTTCATAAACCAAGAGTCCTTTTGAAAAAAGGATTGGATATAGTCTATCCTACCTGACATTCAATAATGGGTTCTATGTTCGGGCTCAGTCAGGGTCATTATTGAAGGGTTGTGGATCTTGGAGAAAGCCAATAAAATCATCAACATAAATTAATCAGGATTAATTAATTTATTTAATGGCTTTAAAGACCTTTATTTTCAACCTTGTACTGATCATACTGTGCAGAATAACAAACTAATTTCAGCAACACTAACAACCAATCATTCAAACAATGATATGTCCTTGAAATGGACTGGCTATCTACAAAATTCTTCTTTGATTGGGCTCAAAATTTGTTTTCAAACATAAATCAAAGGAATTTGGTAGATAGGACAAATGCTCATTGGAAGAGATATTACATCGGCCCAAGTTGGGTGGTATCTAAATTTAAAAATGGAAAGGAAATATGTGAAACACCTTGTGTTGGTTATAATGGTTCCTGAATTGTGCAAATAGTTAGAGGAGATACAAGCCTATGCTATGGTAAAGTCTCTTAACGAGACATTTCATGAGCAACTTTATCAAGAGAGATCCTTGATCACTAAGGTGTTCCAATCATATAAGATGGATACTATAATCTCTGTGAATACTAATGTATAGAATATGAAGAAACTCACTAAGAATTTTGTTCATATTAGGGTATTAGTATAAGACTTCATGGTTGGAACTATCTTGACCTTTCTACTTGAATCCTATAACCGATTCATTATGGCCCACATGCAATAGATGAGTATGACCACAATAAGCTACAATAGTTTCGTTAGCTAGTCAAAGGTTTCGATGAATGGGACTCAGCCAGAGTTGATGTTTAATTAACATTTCAACATAAGAGTATAAATGAGACATTGCTACTCAAGGGTCTCATGACTAAATGAAAGTTAAGTCAGTACTACATCAAAAGGACATCGATATCAAATACAAGTATCTTGGAAACAATATAAGAAAATGTCTTGGAATATTTAGGAGATTTCATATATAATATAGATGTAATTATTTCTCATCAACATCTGAAGTATTAGCTATTTGATGTGTTCTAACATTAATAATGCACAAGATCTTAAGATGAGAGATGGTTGGGATCCTAAGAGATGAATTTTTAAATCATAAAAGATGTTCTTGTAACGGCCATTAAGAATAAAGAATGTCAGTTTAGGATAGCCGATAAATAATTTTGATTTTGAAAGGATGAAATTTTGTGCTCCCTTACAGCGTGCACTTTATTTCTATTTCAGTCAAGGATGTTTCCAGAAATCGATTTTTTCATTGATAATGAATAGAACTAAAATATCTGAGAATTGTTATTCCTAAATTTAAAAGTTTGGAACAGTTCATCCTTGAGTCTATCAAAATGAATTTGATCTATGACATGAATACAAAATGGATAAGCATGAGATGCTTGGTCTAGCCTATATCCAAAAGTTATTTAAATCAAGTTAACGAGAAGCATATGACTAAGCTATCTACAAATTAAAGCTTACGATCACTTGATGGATAATCATTTGACCATGTGAGTTCTTTGTATACTTGGTGAAATAACGTAGAAGCTATTCAACAAACTTGTAAAAGTGTTAATATACTAGTAAGCCTGAGATGCAATGGGAGCATGCGTAGGGCCTTAGATGTATATGCTTTTTACAAAGTTTTTGAATGGGCAGCTAGCATGATGGACCTAAAACACAGTGGAAGTGTATATAAATCCGAAAGCATGATAGTTGGAAATAGGTAGATTTCTCATTTCTCTCGGGGATGAATTTTATTTAGCATGGCTAATAAGATTTGATCCATGAACCTTGAGTCAAGGACTTCGAGAATAAAATAGAGAAATTAATAGGTTATAATATTAAGGCTTTTGGTTTAACCACGAAACTAAATACATTAAAACCTAGCCTAAATAATTTTGAGAGTGTGAGATAGACTCACAACTCAATCCTCCTAGAGCACACCATTGTGATAGAGTATTCAAAGGGAGGAACAATGCTATGTAGACATGGTATACTCAAAATAATTCGTTTTGATCTCCTGAAGCTAGAATTAATGACATAATTCTGGAGTACTGGTTAAATGCATCACACTTTGATTGAGGCTATCGTAAGAGCACCATATGAAGTATGGATAGGCTAAAGCCTAATGAGTCTTTCACTTGATATTGAAAAGTGAAATCTGAGTTACATTGTTGACATAAGATTAAAAATCTATGTCATAATATTAATGTTAGATTGGCACAAAATCAATTTAAGCCTATTTTTTAACTACCCATTGGAAACGCAAAGGGTATTGCACCTACAACCTTGCCTAAACATGATGTTTGAGGCTTGAAAGGGTGTTTTCTAAGAGATGTCAATCTTTGAGAAAATTAGTGGGAGCATGATTGAACTAACAAGTTCAAGGCATAAAAATTCCTGAAAGGACAAGTCAGATTTAACATTTAAACTTCATGCATTCAAAGCATAAGTTGTAAACTCACAATTGACTTGAAAAGAAATGACGGTTCACTTACAAACTTGAGGGACACGCTTTCTCAAGATTGGTGAAGACTCTTATAATATAGCATGAGTAAGAGGCTTTGAACCCATCGGAAGGCTATTGAAAATCCTTAATTGGCATGATAGTGTAAAAGTCAATAAAGTTGAAATGCAATCTATGGACCATAATTTAGTTAATAACTAGATTATCTCACCTTTAGGTGTTAAGGAAATAGAATGCATTTGAAATTTTCAACTAGTCATTTAATGATGCTTTTAGGAACAATGTGTGCATGTGATGTTAATCAGAATCGTGGTCACATTTAAAAACATTGTATTGAGATATTATAGTTATGATTGGGTTAATTGAAAGTAGTTCACTAAAACTTAAGTGAATACTTTGTAATGCAAGCTTTAGGCAAAACTGTGACATTCTTTCGAGATGCAGATCTACGTTGTTGGATCAAATCCATGAGAATGACCTTTAGGATAGAAATCTATAAAGTTAGATTTGATCCAATTGGTTTATACCTAAAGATTAGATGTATTCTAGTTTTGTTAAGATTGCTGAAAGTTATAATATGAGCTGAGAGCTCTATACACTATATTTGTTAATTCTGCAACCAAAACTGAGCACATAGTAGCATGTCATGCTATAATGGGAGGTGTTTGGACTAGGAAGTTCATAAGTAAGATAGGATGGATGGATCCTAGATATACTTGATGTTTTTCATTGATAAAACAGGGGCTAATACACAACCTAAAGAGACCTGGTCACTAAGTTCAAACACGTATTAAGTATGTTATATGACATGTCATTACATGGGGTTGACACAGGAACAATGTTGTTGATTGTCTAACCAAAAGTCCATCATGGATGAAGCTTAAGGTTAGGTCGGATCTATACAGATTAGGGCAATGCCTACTGTGAACTAGTTCAAGTGGGAGATTGTTGGAATTATTGATGTGCCCTAGTTCTAAAGGCATTAGTTCATGCAGTACTACATTATAAAGGCAATAATCTAGTGCATTTATATCTTGTGCTATAATAAGAGTAGAGTATCCATTAATTGATAATCCCAAGCTATTTTAATCATGTGAATGAATAAAATGAAAGACTTGCATGTTGGATGATCTATAGCAATGTAGTTGCTATATCACTTGGTAGAGTAGATCATGAACATGGGCACATGTTGGAAACATGGGGCTGGACCGATCCACACAACAAAGTCACATGGTTGTATATCCTAGACAATTTGCTAAGTAGGTCTCTATTGTCCTCGGACTTGATTTCAACTTATTATTGATATAGAATAGAGTAGTTGTAGTATATTAATAACGGATCCTTAAATATTGGATTACAAGTACGGGTATGCTTGGTATATTTCTAACCACATTAGTAGTAGTGTTGAAGTGATAGAATCTCCATTCGATTTGATAAATCGAAATGAATCACCGACCACTTGATGAATAAAAGTGATAAAGACGTCCAATAAGTCGTTGACTTATT
The DNA here is from genome assembly GCA_949673415.1 of Euphorbia schlechtendalii. Taxonomy (NCBI): domain Eukaryota; kingdom Viridiplantae; phylum Streptophyta; class Magnoliopsida; order Malpighiales; family Euphorbiaceae; genus Euphorbia; species Euphorbia schlechtendalii. The sequence goes on along the minus strand of CATIWQ010265840.1, from coordinate 39,707 downwards.
TTATCATTTTATTCTAGATCAAGAAATACGATGACCTGCATAAGGGTGACAACACCATGCCTCTTGTTCATCATATTGATGTCAACTGGTAAAGGACTTTGTGCGATAACTACTAGGTTCAGTATCTTTAATAGACGGATGTACTCTGCCCCAATTGGGGGATGTAATGGTTTGGTAGAATCCGCTTATAGTCTATGGGTGAATCCAATTGCCAACATATGGACAAACCTAAAGGATCATCCGCTTAAAACTACTGATCTAGGATTTCTTATACATGCAATGTTACAAGACTTGATGAAGAATCAATTATTAATTAATTGACATGTCAAGTCAATGTAATTGAATAATCTATCTAACTCCAAGTAATTTAGTTAATGGTATAACATAATGTATTTTATGTTATTCATTAAAGTAAAATTAAGTTGATTAAATGCATTCATATATGGTATTTATTTAATTAATACTTAAATAAATTCATATATTAAATAATTTAATTGAATAATAAAATAGTCATGCTAAAATAATTAATTCGCTATTTAAGTTAATTGAATTAATATATATAGTATGACATTAAATTTGATTAAATGTAAGGTTTTAATTTTATTCAATGGGTTAATTTGTAAATTATAAAATATGGCATTTAGATTTGTTTAAGGAATTAAATTAAGGGGTTTAATTATTAAACTACAAATTTAAAAGGACCAATTTATAATTAGAATTAATTTAAAACCTAATTAGTTAATTAGGATATAAAAACAAAATTAATAAAACAAAAACCTAACCTAATTCTAATATTCTACAAAACGTGTACAGCCACCATAAGAACAGATACACGTTTTCAGGCTTATGTGAATTGGATTCTTGGAGTTTTCTCTCATCGTTCTTCGTCCATTCGGCTAGCACCGGTCCCAGTTTGAGAGGAGTTTGTGCACGTGAGATTGAAGAGCTTTCGCTTGAGAGCTTTTACTGCAATTGTCTCTTAAAGAGATATTCGAAGTAAGTTTTATTTGTGAAATGAATCCTTTTAAACCCTATCAATGGTTCTTGAAAAGATCATATTCGAATTCGAGAAAATTTTAACCAGTAATTTCGCCGTTGCGATTATCTTTTCGATGACAATTCCTTTCAGAGACCACTTCAATGGCTTTGCTTGTTCCCTTATAATTTCTCTACGTTGGATTTCATGCAATATCTATGTTTTCAAGAATATGGTCACAAAAGTGCTCGTGATCTCCCATTTTCTAGGAGAATTTGTTATCTCCCACTTACTAGAGTTGCCCATTATCCCTCATTTGCTGAAAGTGTTCATTATTACTCATTTGCTGAAATTTCCCATTATATCCCTTTGTTGATTATGGTCAATTTGGTTGGTTATTGAAGGAGGCCCCCTAAAAGTATCATCATTATTTGAGGCGATGGATCCAAAATTTACATTCGAGCTACTGATAAAGTCTTCATTGGAGGAGTCGTAACCTGACTGGTTGCAATTAGAGCACGTCGTTGCTTGCCTAGTGGACATGTAAACTTCAATCACAGTTAAATTCACGCTAACCTCAAACTGGCAATTATCTACCTTTTTTAGCATCGGTATCAGATAGCTCAAAACATCTAGTCTTTCCGGTTGTTGAAATTTGAAGTCCCAAGAGACTAAGTTCCTGCATTTGGATACAATAAAGCTAGCAAATTCCTCCACCAAGAGTGATGGCGGAATGCCCTTAAAATCCATATACATAAGACATTATGTGAGAAAAAAAGAGGTTGAAGGGAGTTACCCCTGAAAGAATGCCTAATCACCTTCCAAGAAACCATTTAATGAATTAATCGAATGGAATCTGATGACCGCAAATGAGCCTCCTATAGGTGCAACAAAGTTGATAACAATGTGCCTTTCCAAGCATGAAAACTTTTTCCATGAAGGAACATCTATAGGTTTGTGTATGAGAAGGACAAAGCTTTCTTGAAGTTTTTGGGTAGATGCGGAAGTGACATTAGCGTAAGTGTGATTGCCCCTCAAGGAAGGTAAGAAAAGTGCGCTTAGTATTTGCATTTAGTTGACGAGCAGAGCGACAGAAAGTATTTAGGGCTGTGAAATGGGAGTCTCACAACAAAAGCACGTAGTTTCCGACACCCAATGCATATTATATTCAAGTTCTTGATGACTATCTCTATGTTGTGATGCCAATCAATTCTCAAGAAGCCAAATTTTAAGTTCCCAATATTTCTTTTGCGGGCTATTGAAATGAAACCGTCAACCTTGCAAAAACCTTGTTGAGGAATGATGAATTTCATGACTCCCGAAAGCCTTCATATTAAATGGTTTGCCAATCAGAAGTTGCCGGCTGAATGGGTTGCTGCTTCCATAGGATAAGATGGTCTTTGGATGCACTTTGGTGGGTGGTAAAGAAGGGTTTGTTAGAAGCTAAGTTGAGTTTTCTATTTGCCGGTGGGTTGCGGCTGCAGGTTGAAAGGGGAGGTGATTGTTGTGGTAATTAGGGAGGTGGCGTGGGTGTGATTCATGCATGTGGTGCATATTGGACCGCATTTTAGAGTTGGGAGAGTAGAGAGGAGGAGGACCCTCTATCACTTAGGATGACATTTTGTGCAATTTGCTTTCTTATTAGTTTTGTATTTGAATCTAAATTTCTTGGTCTCAACTTTAGATAAAAAAAATATAACAAACTGTAGTTTCTACAATCCTCTCTTGCATTTCTATATTTTTTTCTCAATCATATAGAAATGGAATATCTTAAAAGAGACAAAGCTAAAGTTTCAAACTAAATAAAAATTTAGTATGAAAGTAAATTATTCAGTTAGACGTTGTCAAAAAATTTAGAAACTTTAAATTTGTACAAATCAAATATTATATTTGTAGCTTGGATAATTACCTGTTACCTAGAAGATTAAAAAGATCTTCTCCAAGATTTCTAAGCACCCATTATACTCCCTAATCAATTGTATTCTGACAACCAAGCAACAATTGTAGTTGCTAAATATCTTGAACGTGAAGATAGATTTAGGATCGCAAACGATGCGGAGAATGTAATAAGCATCTTTATCCCAATTAAGCTTTCGGAGAAAAAAAATTCTTCTTTCCTATTATCATTCCCAATTTTCCAGTAAACAAAAAATTGAGTAACATAATTTCATATTGTGAGATATTTCAAAAACATGTCTTTTGGTTGACTGTTTAGTAAAAAGGTGCTTGTAAAATTTTTCTTTGCAATATGGTGCTTATGGTTTCTAAAATTTACATATCGAGGAAAAATGTATTTTAGTAATTAAAAATGGTATGTTCTAGAAGGTATTTCAATGAATTTAACATTCCTTTAATTTAACTATATAATTTAAGAATTAATCATCAAAATTTGAATAAATTTCGAAAAGTATTCATTTTATTATGATTTTTTAAAAATTATCATCACATTTTAATTGAAAAAAGGCTAATCGCATTATTAGCTCCTCCGCCTTTACCATTTCCACCTACTGCCCCCTGATCTTTGAAAAGGACTACGTAGCTCCCTCATCTTTTCAAAAATGAACCTTGAAGTTTCCTAAACGTCATGTGTCATCTTCTGATTAGTATGACTTTTCAAATATGTCATTTTTCCTAACTTTTTATCTCCAATCAAAAGTTGACACGTGGTATTCAGGAGCAAAGTGGTACACTTTTTGGAATTTGAGGGAGTAACGAGATCATTTTTTCAAAAAATGAGGAAGCTACGGAAACCTTTTTAAAGATCGGGGGGCAGTAGTTGGAAGTAGCAAAGGTGGGGGAGTCAATGATACATTTGGCTTTGAAAAAAATATTTATGCTTCTCAAAAAATTTTAAAATTTATCACCCGTAATGTATTATTATTAACTATGCTGCAAAATTTCAGTTCCAAATAGACAAGATTGCCCCTTTTATAATGTAATTTTAAATTGAAATTCATGTTTTTGCTAACTTTCAAACTCACAAGCACTATTTTGTTAAAAAAAATTTCACAATGACCTTTTTACAAAACAATCAAACCACATGACATGTTTTGGAGTTTGCCCTTCATATTAATACATTAGAAAATTTAGTGCAGGATAAATAATGATACTGTAGAGAATTTGGGGGATTCATGAGTGTTGGACTTTATAGCTTGAGTGATAATATAAATAAGGTTGAGTCTATCTTATACACAATCAATTGACTTGTGTTAATACACAATCCACATCAATTGACTTGTGTTAATAAACAATCCACATCACTTATATAATACCCATCATTCCTATTTTATTTCAGATGTGGGATTTTGCACACATCCTCAACGCTCCTCAAGTAGCTAGGGTTGTCAATGGGAAGGGAATTCAACAACTCAAGTTCTTCTCATTTCACTGTTATGCCACCTTAAAATGCTCAATCGATTCATATCTTTCCTCAAAATGAAAGATATAGATGTTATCATGGTATTTAAAACTACTTTTGTGATATAGATGTTAGTATTTTATTATTATTGAATCGACTAGTTTGACCAATGTGATTATGACATTTCATCGAATAAGTCGGGAGAGTGCGGAGTGCACACTTGTTCGGTTAATATTACGATTTGGGGGGTACGAGGGGCGGCAGCACCTCGGGCTAGGGTCGAGCTGCCAGGTCAGCTCGAAAATATTTTATTCCAGAACCTACGCATTCTTTGAAAAATTCATCACAAAAATGAATTTTGGACCAAAATAGTGTGCTTGTTGGACACAACTGAAACCCGAAAAAACATGTCTTTTAGACATAGTTGCTACTTGAAACAGTATGTTTATTGACATTTTTGTTATTTATTTCACCAAAACGAAACTAGAAAAGATATAGAAAAACTCGATTGTTTTTTCATAGCAAATTAAATTCTCGTTATTGACAAAATTTCTGATTTATCTGGTTGAAAATTTTGCGAATTGACCAAATAAATTCCAATCTAATAGAGTATTGTGACTTCAGAAACATTCAAGAAATCCCCATATTCCAACAATAGATGTTGAAACTTTGAAAGAAATTTGCATACTATTTTTTCTTGATGATAATTGGGGAATAACCGATAAGGAACGGGGAAAAATTTTCCCAAATATTTCAAAGTACGGGTATGGAAAAATATTTTACTTGAAACCTTAATGAGTATGAGAAATACATACAATTACTCAACGTGAACCGTTGGCAACCTTATCCTCGAGTGTAACTGTTTCTAAACCAGTTTACACTTGTCAAACTTTTCTTGGTTTATATCCTCGTAGGCCTAAGGCTAAAAATACCCTTTAATCTTTTCTACTAACCCAAACTCTACCAGTACTTCAACCACAAACTCACTAAATTCTAGTTTTCATGTTAACTTCGAGAATGTTGGACTTAATATCTTGAGAAAGCGTACAGGTGGGTTGAATCCATATAAAACAAAACAATTGGTTTGTGTTACATATGCACCACTTATCATTCTTACTTATTTACGACATGATATCCACTTGTCTCCAACAGATAGTATAAAGTATGAAAATAATAAAGTGATCATTATAGAAAAGCGTGAAAGTAATTATATTAACTAAAAATAAAACTTTATATTTAATATCAATTCAAATATAAAACCAATTATATAATTAATAAATAATTAAGTGGTCAATTTAAGTATTATTTTATTACATTTAACAATAAACTATTTATGCTTATTCGATCATTTTTTTAAAAGTTGAATGTTTGAACTTATAATAGATAAAAATTTCTCAACGAGTTCGGGAATTTTCAAAGTGTGCACCGATCCATCCCCATCCCCTCAACGATTCGGCTGGGATTGAAAAATCTACATCCTCATTTGTAGGAATTTAAATGGGATTCCATGCATCTATCCGGGTGGATCCCATCGGATTCGGAAAATTTCCACCTTGCTTTTAACCTTAAAAAAATTGTCTATGTTATATATTGGTGATGATTTTTATTCATGATTTAATGAAACACCTTTTGTCCCAATTAGCAAACAACTTGATATATTCACAAAATCTTTTGTGAATATGACTCCTAGTGTGAATCAGTTTGGGTTAATTAGTTCATGTTTTTCACAATGACAAGGATGTTTATTGTGATAGGTGGCTATTGAAGTCCTTACTTAGTCGCTATGCTGACTAAAGTCGAGAAGAAGATAATTTTGCTATTGGTGAGCTAATTGAATGCAAAATGGATGAATAAGTTGGATATAAGCAATTGATCAAGATTGTTGGGCCAATAAACAAAATACAACAAACTGATCATGTTGGACACGTGCTGAAATCCAATAAGATCAAATTAGGCTAATGTATATATATACACACACGCCTTCCGTAAACATTTTGTGTTGCAATTCGAGATCAAAAAAATTCGTCTGGTTAAGGTTTTTCCATGTAGTGAATGAGTGATCGTAGCCTTCAAAATGATAGTTACAATTTTCATCTTTGCTTCCCATTTTTAATTGACAGAATAATTACTTGGAAAGTTATTCGACGTCTAATAATTTTGGAGTATTGATTTAGATGAACCAACGTGTAAAATGTAAACTATCAATTTGATCCTTGGAGTTGGCGTGTATCCCCTTGTTAAAATAGATGATCATTTTAATACAAAATCAAGTTAATAATCAGTTTAAACCTTTAAGTTGGCAGTAGGGCTCAAACAATAAGTCACGAGAGTAAAATGATAATATGTCATATAGATCAATATATTATTTTTGAAGAATGAATTGACCAAAACTTGTTCTTAGATCTAATCAAATATAGAGAAATACTGTTCTATATTAATGGACATAAATATAAATGCCAACGTCATGGGCCAAAATAACCCAATTCATAACTATTCAATTTTAAGGATTAAATTGATCTTACAACCCCAAATTAACGATTTATAGGCCAAGAAACAATTGAAGTTTTTAATGGGTTTACAAGTTAATTAGAATGAGATAGATGAAAATTGATTGTGACGTTGGAAATAGAGTTATCATATTCTTGAAATTTCAATTGGTTTGGTCAATTTCCTCATATTCAAGCTTAATTCTGCCGTATGGACCGGACAACTAATATTCCCTTTCCACGTTATTTTTTTATTGTAGTATTATTTGCAGCCTAACTTTCCTAACCTTTGCTTGTTTGTAAATAGGATTCAATGGTTTAATTATGATAAATTTGAAAGTTTTGAATTGTCATTGATATTGATCTCTGCTAATGCTGCATTTATTTTCATTTTTTGTTTTGCCTAAGGCTTTTCTAAACATTAATTGTCCATATATACTCTCGATAAGTTCTGTTTAAAGTCATTTTCTGGAATCTAATTGTTCTTATATCCATTCCTTCAATTTGAGTTGTATAAACATTGTGAAATTTGGTTGATCCTAACTTTTTTTTTAAAAAATGTCTCAATTAGGCTTGCATTTAATGGAAAGAAAAATTTTCAACTCACCTCATATATGATTCAAACCTGAGACCTCTAGAATTCACAGTTTCAGTCGTAATCACTATGTCAAGACCTTAATTAATGATTAATCTTAACTAAACCATAGATAGTAATATAATAAATATGGCTCCCTTGTTCTTTGAAATGTCTTAGTTATCCCCTTTAACTTATAAAAAAGTATGTCAATTTGCTCATGAACGGTATGTGTTAGGTTTTAGTTGAAAAGAGAAAATTGAGAATGATAAAATATTTAAAAAATCAAATCAATGAAAAGCTATCAAGTAATGATCATGAAAACCGGTGTATTTTTACAAATTAAACTAAAAAGATAACATGGATCTTTTTAAAAATATTTGGGTCGAGTTCAGGGCTAGCAGTGAAGGATTAGGCATAAGTGTAAAAACCTGCATCGTCATAACTATCGTACTATTGTGTTTTGAAACATTTTTTTAAGAAAAAGAGTGCAGTGTGTTTTGGAACATTTTTTAAAAAAAATGTTATGTCTAAAATGAATTGACTTAGGAGTTTTTTTTTTTAAAAAAAAAAAAGTTTCCAAGCACACCTTAAAAATATATATCAATTAAATCATCAAATTCCTAAATTTGGGACAAAAATTATTATTGCCAGTAACATTAAACTTGTTTTTATATGGTTAGACAGCAAAAATAATTGTTGCGTATTGTTGTAATAAAGAGGTCACATTATGTATTTGTAGTTAGTTATGTTTGTTTTTGTTTTTGGTAGCTAAACTGGATATTGGTGAAGTACATACGTAACCTAAATAAATCTGTATTATACCTCGTCCTCAATAAAGAACTAGTTACTTTTTAAATTTTCTATATGAAAAAACTTACATGTAAACATTACCATATAATACTGAATTACTTTGTAAGGCTTTGATTCTCTCACAGAGAAAAAACAGTGTTACCAAACATGGCCGGTCGAATCGATAATATCCGGATTGGTGACGAGCGGACAAATTCATATTAAAAGCTCACTATGCATCTAACCCATTAATTATCCATCAATCCAGTCGGCTAGATCGGTGACCCGACGATCCTAGGCGGGTTAGTGGTCGATAAACTTTATTTTTTCATTAAAGATAAATTTGATTACTTATAGTTTAAATAAGCATATTAATTTTAATTATAGATCATTTTGTAATTTTTTTATTAATTATTTGCTTTATTTTTATTTTTTTAATCTTGTTATACATTAACTTAATCAAATTTTCAATACAATTGTTAGCTAATTAATGAATAACGAAAATTATACGAAAATAGTAAAATGTGGATTACTTGTTCTTAAATTGATTTTTATCTCATTTTAGTATTAAAAAATAATTTGTTATTTAATTTATCATTTTTAATTTTGTATACTGTTAAAAATTATATTTTTTTAACTTTTTGTTCCCACCAATTGAACCTCGATTCGACTCCGGTTGTACCGTCAACCCTTGACCCTCCACCTTCACTGATTTAAGGGATCAGATCGGGTTTAAAAATTATGATAAAATATTTATATTTATTATTTGATGTAAAAAAAAAGTAAAATCCAATCGGAGAGATTTTTATTTTTAACTTTGAAGCATCAAGTTGTTCGGTAACCAGTTCATTACTGTTTCTTCTCATATTTAATTAGTTTAAACCGAATTTTGTTTGGTTTCACTTGCACATAAATTTATTTTGGTAATCATAATTGTATTAAGTCACTTTAAATATACGCGGCATTATGTGCATTATAAGGGCCAAATCTAACAATAAATAAATTAAAGCACAAAAGTTAAAAAATTGAAAAATAATAATAGGAGGGTTCAAAATAAAAAGGCTAAGTTGAAAGCTTAAATATTTTTGTTTAATATTTAAACTCAAATTTATGCTCCTGACATAAAGTTTAAAGCAAGTAACAGAAGAAATCTAAAGCTGAAAAGATTAACAGTACAAACGCGTGAATTTCATATGCTTGAAATTATTTTTGGGACATTTCTATTTCTTTTTATCATTTTGCCTCAATAGGAAATTAATAATTTTACTCTAAAGTTTAATAATAGTTACCCCAAGTAAATGCAGTAATTAATGATATAATTAATTTTACCTTAAATTACGAGGTTTTATAATAAGGATCAAGTTCTTTGCAGCTTTCCTTTTTTATGAATGACACGTAATCGCTTTTTATATTATTATAATAAAAAAAACGTACATGCCATTCACCCAACAAGTAAGATACACAGTACCCGATCTTTAATATAATTTCTCTTAAATTACCAACCAGTAATAAAAAAAAAAGTAAAATAATGGTCCCAAATGATTGATATGAGAATTAATTAACCGTTTAAGATTGGTGAGTAAATAACAGAATCCTGTTGGAGAACATGCATTGGATTGATTAAGTCAAGGTTTAATTATTTATTGATGTCATGATCAAAATTCAATACTCAAGTCTGTTTATGTTTTTTAATTTCTTTAGATTTTAATTTTAATTAAAGTACTGATATGAACTCATGACAATGATTCTTCACAAGACAAAAAATGTCCCCTCATTTGAGTAATCATTTATGTTGCATGTGAGAAGCAACTTGAATTTAATTGATTTGGGTTAGACACACAAAAGTGATATTATACACGGCTCAGATTCGATTAAAATTATTATGCACCATAATATCATTATCAGTGAGGTATTGGTTTCAAGTATCACAAATAGTACTTGAAACAGTGCCATTGAAATTGATTTTGGATAACTAAAATACAAAAGGTTTCGAATTATCTGGATTTATTTATAAATATACGAAAATGAAGGTAATGATTAATGTAATGGCAAAGATTAAATTTGTGAATTTAAAAATTATAGATTCGAACAATATCCGAAATACATAGAGCTTTTCTTTACAATTTAAAAGTGAAGGTGGTGGCAAATTTGTTACTGAAAACATAAAAGAAAAGTGAAAATGACTTTAATTAGAGTGAGAAAGAAAAAGATTAGAAGAGTAATTAAAAAATAATCATACATCACACCAGTGAGTAGATCCTTATTCTGATTTGTGGGATCCACGTAACTACTTCTCAACCATCTTCAATTCTTTCTTTCTTTTCTCATTCAATTTTCAAGTTTACATTTGAACACTTTACCATAGCCAAACTACCAATTCCATGTTACATTTTACATACCCATATTGTTTTGGAGAAACCCATTCCCAATTCAAAATAGTTTTGGAGAAACCCATCCCGAAAACAAACTAGACTGTCAATTAAGCTAAAAAAATTGAGTTCAAAGATTAAAAAAACATCATTACAAATCCGAACATGTTCAATTATGCTTTTAACGTTTTTCTACGCTCTTTCAGCCTTAGTTCAATAAGGATATTTGCAAGTGAACTACAAGTTATCAGTATTTTCGACTGATCAAAATCATTGAAAAAAGTAAAAAGGAACTGATTTAAAACAACTAGAATTAGAGTGAAATAGCACTTTAAAAATCACTAAGAGCATAATTAGGAAAAACTAAATTCTTAACCCAAAAAATTCACTCAAAGAAAATGACACCAAGTTACTTTTCTTGAGTCAATTTTTGCTCTAAGAAAAACAAATCCTTTTGTACAAAAATGCTAGATCAGTCCCATACCCACCATTTAAAATTCAATTTCTCACTAATTTTAGCAGTACTAAATTGATTAATCATATAAATCAAGGAAACAAAATTAAACAATTAAAGTTAGTAAAGTATCCTTTGATGTTTGGTCTCGATAGGAGAATCAGAGCCATCACAAAGTACCCTTTTCCTATTGCAGCCATTAATGCTTATCAAAGAATCTTGGTGGAGGAGCTGCGGTGGTTGCGGCGGTGGTGGTGGAGGAGAAGGGATGGTCACCGGCGGAATCTCAAAGGACTCTAGAGGCGGTGGTGGGTGTCGCCATTGCGGCAGAGGTCCGGCCAAGAGAAGAGTTTGTAAAAGAGGCCCAGCTTTCATTACTGCCTGTAAAAGTTTACCCTTTTCAGGCAAAGGCTTTTGGGGCAAAACTTCTAATGCCGGCAGAGACGGCGGAGCGGCGGTGGCGGAAAGGGGTAATTGGGGTTGTATAGGGTCGATCACAGGAGAAGAAACAATGGATTCTTCACAATCTGAAGAGGAGAATCCATTGTTGGAGTCAATTGCTCTTCTTTGTTCATCTTCAATGCTTGAAACGCCTGAAATTGGACCGTTTTGTTGTTGAAGGAGAAGCTTTTCAAGGAGAAGTCTGTGGCATTTCTCTATTGCTTCGTCTCTTTCTCTAACGGTTTTGGTTAAGAGATCTTTGAGATGAACTAATTGATCATCTCTTTTTCTTAGTTCATCTTGTGCTGCTAGTTTTGTTTGTTCAAGCTCCAAGCTTGTATACAAAAGAGAATGTTTTAGTTCTTCCATGCTCTGCATTTACCCAAAAGAAAACAGAGGAAAATGAGTACCCATAATGAATTTGGTCAACAAATGCTAAAAAGGAACCAAATTTAGCACAATAAAGCCAGAAACAAGAACAACCCAGTAGAACTAAATGCAAAAGAAACCGATAATCAAGAAATTGCTTTCAAAGTCACAAAAAGAAAAAAGAAAAATCAACTTTGCAAAACTACAGCAAGAAAAGAAAAAACTAGAAAACTGAAAACCCCTCTAGTCCTTGATGCAAAAAAAAAACCCAAATGAAGAAATTGCTTCAATAATGCTATAAAGATACCGAATTTACTACACTAAAGCAATAACAAGAAATACCCATTAGTGTTGAGCGCAGAAGAAGCCCAATTGGAAAGAAAAAACCCATCAAGGAATTTTCTCCAAGAAGGCAAAAAAGACACCAAATTTACTACACTAATGGAAGAAACAATAAAAACCCATTTTTTAAACACGAAAAATTGAGTTAAATGTGGTACCTTTCCAGGAGAATAGTAAGCCCAACTAAGGCAATTTCTTTGGTTATCCATGCTTGTTGTGAACAAACAAGAAACACAATGAACACTTGACCTTGTTGTGTAAAGTAAAGATCTTTTTTCCCCAAGAGAAAGCAATAAAGAGAGTGTGTGATAAGTGGGTTTAGGTAGAGAGTTGTTCTTATAAGAAGAACTAGTAGTAGCTACTTGAACTGTTCTCACTAGAGCTTGGAAAAAGGCACAAAAAGCCAAATACCCAACTGTTCAATTCTCCAACTCTCTCTCTAAGTATATGTATAGTGTGCATCTCCAATTGGGTCTATTCAGAAAATGTAACTATCTATGTGAGCGGTAAAAGCGGAGAGAAAGATATTAGTAGTCGTCTTCTTTCCGTTGCCTATTGTGGAATTGCATTGAAGAGAATCTGTTCAGTCTTCAGTGTACTTTCTTGTAGCAGCAATCTACTATTTGTGACAAGAATTTGTGCAAATTTCTTACCTTAATATGTGCAAAAGTGGGCTCCATTTTTATTGAACAAACTACAAATTTCTCTTATTTACTAAGCGTGAAAAACGTTATTATATACTACTATTGTAGACATGTAGACATGCTCATGCGTCGTGTTGTTCAGTCGTGTTTGAGCATGCTTCTATCACTTAAATTCGAAAACTCCTTTATTATAAAGGTCATGTTTTCTTCGAATACTATTTAATTAAGTTCAGTTAAGTTCAACTCTGTATAATTATAAATTTACATTGAAATAAGTTCACTGCAGTTAAGTTCAGTTTAGTTTAATCCAATTCAATTTTCAGAAGTTAAAAGAGAATAGTGCCAAAATTCTAACTAAACTCAAATGTAAAGTTTGAGGTATTACGGTATGAGTTTATTTTTTTATGTAAATATCCATGTTGGCTTGAGCGTAATTCAAAAATGTATTATTTATATAATGCATAATTATAAATTATATTTAATATATATTTTGAGATTTTATATTTTCATTTATTGAAGTTAAATGTGATATTTAATATATTATAATTCTAGTATAAAATTTACTTATACATAAGATTAAGATATATTTATATATTATAAATTCAATTTCTATTAGTCCATCTTTAAATTAAAGGAAAATAATATTATGTACCATTAGGTTCACGTAGTTAATCCTAAAGTTTTAAAGTGCAAGTCATGTTAAGTTTGATTTAGGGTAAATAATTATAATCTCCCTCAATTTTGACCAATTCTGGATTTTGAAATATTACTTATACCTTTCTATGTTTTGATATTGTCATACTGTTACCTCCTTGTATCTTAAATTATGTATTTTTCAATCAAAATTGTTAACATAATAAGTATTTGTTGGTATATTTACTTTTATTTTGTTAGTATTACGGGGTTTATAATCATAGAAAGTATTTTTTTGTAATTTATAAGACATTTTTAGAACTTTCAATGAATGATGGCATGAGATAACATAAGGGGTTTTTCGCTAATGCAGGATTATGAATAAATAATTTAGGCAAATTATCACTAATTGTAAGAAACCTTAACTAATTAGATTTAATTGTAATTTTATATAATATTATTAACAACAACTTTATCTCTTAATTAATTTGAATTTCCTAACTTAAAACGACCATATCTCTCAAACCGTTAATTTTTTCGAAACGATTCCTTTAGAATATTTTGTTCATTTCATTTTTGTCTTTAAAACAATATACAACTCGATATATGACAAAAAAATTGAAAGTTAAAATTAGTATAATTCATATTATACGAGTTTGCATTTTGGTATAATTTTCATTATACCAAATTCCGATATACCTAATTTTTTCCAAGTAATATAATGCGTGTTGTACGAGTTTACGATTTAGTATGATATTCATTATACCAGATTTTTTATATAAAGAAATCCTGTATAATGAACATTATACCAAAATGCAAACTGGTATAATAAGAAGTATACCAATTTTTATCGAAAATATATAGAATTGGATATTTGTTTTAAAGGTAAAAATGAAACAAGCAAAATATTCTGAAGAATCGTTTTGAAAAAATTAACATTTTGAGAGATATAGTCGTTTTAAGTTAAGAAATTCAAACTAATTAAGAAAGAAGGTTGTTATTATGTAAATTCAAATAAAAAATATGATAAGACAAAATTACTCATATATACTATTTATAATAAAATTACAATTAAATCTAATTAGTTAGCATTCCTTTCAATTCCCTATAATATAACCATAAAAAACCATTTTAGAGTCATTTTAATCCCTAACATTTTAAGATATAATATATAAGATTAATTTTTGTTCCTAAATATATATTGTTGTGTTAAGAAATTCAATATAAAAAGAAGTAATATAAAATAAGAAAGTTACAATATGACAATAAAAAAACATATGAAAGTAAAAGTAATTTTTCAAAGTACAGGAAAGTACTTAATATATTTGGTCAAAACAGATGAAAATTATAATTATTTGGGTTAGAGTTAGGGGGTGTTTCTCCAAACTTATGACTTGTGACTTATAATTTAAAAGTGTTTTTTTAACTTTTAAGGAGTTTAAAAATAAGTTGTAAGTGTTTCTGTAAAATGATTTTAAAATCATTAAAAGTGTTTCTCAAAATTGAATTTTAAATCACTTTTAAGTTGTTGAATCTTGAAAAGACTATAAAGTATATGTTTTATAAAAGTATTGAATATAATATAGAGGTAATATTGTAATTTGTTTGGTCAAAAAGTAGAATTGAAAAAAAATCACTTTTAAAAAGTAAGCATTACCTACTTCTTACTTTTTACTTAAAAGTAATTTTTTTAAGTTGAAAAAAGTTTAGAGAAACACTAAGAGGGTATTTCTCTAAAGTTAAAAGTTAGTCAAACTTGCTTAAAAGTAGAATTTTAAATTAAAAGTTAGTTAGTTTAGTGTTTCTCTAAACTTTTTTCAACTTAAAAAAGTTACTTTTAAGTAAAAAGTAAGAAATATATAATATTTATTTTATAAAAGTAACTTTTTTTCAAATCTACTTTTTGACCAATCAAATTACAATATTACCCTTATATTATATTCAATACTTTTATAAAACATATACTTTATAGTCTTTTCAAGATTCAACAACTTAAAAGTGACTTAAAATTCAATTTTGAGAAACACTTTTAATGACTTAAAAATCGTTTTACAGAAACACTTAACTACATATTTTTAAACTCCTTAAAAGTTAAAAAAACACTTTTAAGTTATAAGTCACAAGTCATAAGTTTGGAGAAACACCCCCTAAACTAACTAACTTTTAATTTAAAATTCTACTTTTAAGTAAATTTGACTAACTTTTAAGTTTAGAGAAACACTCTCTTAATGTTTGTAAAAGCTCCTTCCAGCATAAGAACGAACATGTCTACAGTTCTCTTCTTTCGTAATCTGAAATTTAAGTTTATATTTCATTATGCTTTATTTGTCGCATTTATCTTTTATATATATATATATATATATATATATATATATATATATATATAACTAACCCATCCTAGCTACTGTTTTAAATTAAATAAAAATATATATTCGGAAATTATATTCATGTAAAAAAGTTATTCCAAGCATAGGGTGATATTTAAAGGCGTAATTCACATAGTATAGTGTTTTTCTTAAAAAATAAAAGTAGTTTGAAATAGATTTTAGCTAACAATTTACTAGTGTAGTTTCTACTGAGCTCAATAGATTATTTCAATGTGGCATTCGGTATTTAAATAAACTATTAGGTGAGATTCTTCAACTTTTACGTGGAATTTGGAGAGAATTTCAGTCCCTTGTTGGTTTAAAAAATAATTGCTTGCAATTGAATTTTATTTTAAGCCATATATCTTAATTGGCGTACTAGAGTGTTCTTGCCTTTCTTACCGTTCTTATGTCTTTGGACTAATTCTTTGGATTATATCTAACACATATATTCCAAACATTGAATATATAGTTCGATTCTTTTTCCAGAAACATGAATCAAGTAAATTGATAATTATTAAATTGAACTAAAGTTGAAAAGGAGTAAGCACTCTTCTCACCCATTCTAATTTGTCACCTGGAAAATTGTATTTTTGTTTTTTAATCAATAATAAGTCGTGTCTTATAAAATGGAGAAACTAATATATATTCAAGCTTTTATTCAGAAATTGTTGTTTAAATTATTTTTCTTTTCTCTTGAATGGTGGGGTGGCAAATGGGATCAACGACCCAATCACCCATTAGGGGTTCGACTACCGTTAAAAGGGCAGTACGAAAAACAAGGTAAGAGATGCCATACATTTTATGCAGTTTTGAAACTTGGTCAATAAGTACTAGTAATTAAGAATGTCAATGGACTGATAGATGAGTTTTACTTCATCAAATTTGATTTGAGAAAAATCATAAAACATTGTATAGACCATTTGTCCATAGTACAATTGAGCAATTTAAGATGGTTGACTCATTCCTTATGAACAATTTTATACGGTAATCTTTGTCCATTGTCGCTAATTATCTTACATGTAGTATAGAACATTTCTTTTCATCTTTCCAACAAATATATAAAAAAAAACTTTATTTGTTGATCGCATATGTTATTTTTGGGAGAGGTGCTTCTTTATAAGTATGTGCAAATCAAATCATTAATTGGTGTGTTTCTAAATAAGAAGTCCACAGTGAGCATTAAGCCAAAATTGTACTCATTTATGTTTTCCCAAATGTGTACTCATTTCTAAATAAGAAGTCCACAGGAGTATGTATAAAAGTTTTTTTAGAAACTTTCTGAATTTAACGTTTAAATTTTTTTTAAATATTAGTCATTTTTTAAAATCAGTATAACTTTTTATTTTATTTGTTTATCCTTCTATTTTTTCTCATTATTTAAAAATAATCATGTGATAGTATATTACTTCTTATTCTTAAACAAAATTTGTATATATGTAAGAAAGACAAATTAAAATTTGTAAAAATATAGTATATTTAACAATCATTCAATATAAATATATAAAAAATATTTTGGAACTCGATCATTGTAAACTATAAGGTATAAGAAAAGATACTTATAAAATTTCTCCGTCTTAAGAACAATTTTGATTTGTTTCCTTTGAACTTGAAGTATCATAAACTAAAATACCTATAACATCAAATACGTAAATATTAATTTACAGCAGTACTTTATAGTAGTTGTTTAAATTTTGGTTAGACTTTAAAAATCGGACCTGTTTCTATCAGATATTATTAACCATGCTAACTTTGATATGGAAGTTATGCATGAATCGTAATGCTCATAATAATAAGGGAATATTAAAAAAAATGAGATTCCGAAAAAAATGGATTATTTAGAAGAGTGAAATCAACTAATGATAAAAATTTAATTAAAATAAAATTTATTATATATTAATATGTAATTATGAATTTTCAAAAATGTTTCCTATATCGAATTTAAAAATTTCTAGACTAGGTGGATAGAAGTCGTTTGAAGTAATGTCACCATCTCAAAATATTGTTTTCTCAAAGTTTCCAAGGAAATACTGAAAGCAGTTTATGAGTATGTTATTGTTTCACAGTAGAAACTTATTCACATCGATGGAAAAATAAATTTATATTTATTTAAATTAGAATAAAATGGTGTTTGTTATAAATAATATGAATAAAATAGAATATACACTGCATGAACAAATAGAAAAGTAGATAACAAGAAATATAGATAGAAAGTGTGTGTGTTGTAATAAATTATTCTCATCATGTATAACTTATAACAAACCTATATTTATATGAATAAATAAAGAATTTGTAAGGACACAAGTTACATAGTAAATAATAAGAGTTATGAACATCAATGCAACTTAATATATAGGCTTAATGCATAGTTTGCACCCTCAAGTTGATAAAATAAATCATGTGCCACCTCAACCTTTTACATGTGCAACTTTACACCCTAAAATTGGTAAAACGTATAACATAACCCCCTAGTGCTGATGTGGCATATGACGTGGTGGCTCTTTGACTTTTTAAGGGAGTTAAGTATAAATTTTGATTGGAAAATAATAAAAAAAATGATAACAAAACCTAGAATTCATCTTCTTCTTTCCCATTTCCTTCCCATGCATCGTTTTCTAAATTAGGGTTCTTTCCTTCTCTTATGCCTCCTTTCGCGCTCTCTCTCTCTCTCCATCTCAATGCCTTTTTCTTCTATGATTTCGCAAAACCTCTATTTTTGACTCCTCCGATCTTGTCTCCAACTGGAATGTTGTCAATTCCAGTTGGCATCCTCTACAACAAAGACTTGCGTCGTCTCTCTCAAAATAGGAGTTCAAAGACATCGTTGAAGCCCTTTGTTTTGAGGAGCTGCCTTAAATCGACGACGGTGCCCCTCGTACTAACGTTGCCTGTCACGTTTTCACAGCAAATGAATTGCCGCTTGACCAAATAATTCATTTCCACCATGAGATGGCTCGGCTATGAACCAGTATGATGCATAATTGAAGTTGATTCAGTTATTGTTCGATGGATTTGTGATTTTGAAATTCAAATTTTAGCTTTTTGAGTATTTGAAGAAATCGGTGGTGCACGAATTAGAAATTCTTAAAATTCGAACTTTAGGTGTAATCCATTTCCAACTTGACTTTAGTAATTTCCATTTAATGAGTTTCAGAGATAAAATCATATTGCGATTTGGGGGGCATGGATGAGTTAGAGGCTCATGATTAGAATCTTTTGTGAAATTTGACGAATGTTGTGTTTACTGATTTAAGATTTATTATTTGTGTGTTTAGAGTAGAAGTTAATGTTTATGGATGCAATTTGTATTGAATATTACTTATGATATTTACTTGAAATGGATTGGTTTTGTTGATATGCAGACTGAATTTCTGCTGAAACAAGGTTGAAGAAGATGAGTTTGTTGGTTTTGTTATTTGGTTTAGTAATATTGGCTGGATGACACGTGTCACTTTTCGCCTCGTTTAACTTTTCAAAAAGTTAACATGTAGGCACGTGTGTCACACTCAAAGAGATGAGATTGGGGAAGTATGATTTAGTGGGTTAAGTTAAACATTTTTGCCAAGTTTAGTGTGCAAAGTTGTGTATATATACGAAAGGTTGTGGTGGTACATGATTTTTTTTTACCAACTTGGGGATGCAAACTATGTATTAGGCCTAATGTATATATTACAATAAGGGGAGAGCAAGAAACCTAAAGAACTGAACTGGACTGGACCAAGCTTATTAGGTTCGGTTCTTAGTTCTAATATTTTGGTAATTTGGTTTTAGGTTCGGTTCTCGGTTTTGAGAAAAAAAATAAAAAAAAACCGAGAACTGAACCTAATTAAACTAATTTAAAAAAATTACGGTTTTTTTTCCACTTTTTCGATTCATTCACGTTTTATTATTTTCCAGGTTTTAAAATATAATTTTTTATATCTTATATTGTAGGTTATTGAAATGGAAAAAGTGCTTTGCATGTTAGTGGTTGTGTTCATTCTTTATATATTTGTTTAATTTTTTGTTATAATGATCGTTAAATTTAATTTTTTTTTCTCAAACAATAGTTAATTCTTTAACATGAAAATAATTATTTCATTTTTAACTTTACCCTCCCAAAAATAGTTAAATTTTTTTCATGAAAATACAATTTGGTTTTATATGGGACTGAACTGAACCTAAATATTTAGGTTCAGTCCTGACCGAACCAAAATCAATTAGGTTCCTAATTTTTATGTTATTTGGTTTATTTGGTTCGGTTCGGTTCTTAGACCGAACTGACCAATGCTCTCCCCTAGTTACAATTATATATATTTACAACACTTTTCTTTTGATGTCCATTTTCGCAAATGGGATAATGCCTCGTAAAAAACCTTACCAAGAAAAACCATGTGAGGCAAAACCTTTGGTTAAGGGAAAAAAATGCAATGTTTACTTCCCCTATTTGCAAGAATATGATTATGCAATATGAATATGCTTTGTTAAAACCTTGTTAAGAAAAACCTAGTGGGAAAAAATCTTAGCGAAGGAAAAAGAGTACCGTTTTCATATGCAATTTTACTTCCCTTCATGACTCATTAAAACCTTGCTAAGAAAAACCCAGTGGGACAAAAACTTAGCTAGGAAATAGAGCACAATATTCATATGCAATTTTACTTTCCTCAAATATATAGAGTTCAAGACATATCCTTCAAATGAGCAATAATGACGACATTATCTTCATAATTATTATCAGATCTTCTTTGGCTATCTATTTGCCACATGTGTCCAAAATGATTTAATTCATGCATAGATCATCACAAATTTATTAAATAAAGGCATTGTTTACCATACTCGGCAATATAAATCCTTCGGGGATTTTCTATTAAATATCAGTATTAAGTGAACCATATAGGTAAGTTATAATAAAAATTATTAATTGCATATATAAATTATCTTGCACTATTTAACTTATGAGATATTAAATATAATATTGCATCCACTATTGCTGAAAATATCTCTTGATAAAAAAGATCTTAGGTTTTTGAGAAAAATGTGAGAATTCTTGCTCAATATATCATCGCATTTTTCTCTTTTATTTCTCTTATTAGAACCCATATGTACCACACAATTTTTTCCCTTGTCGTGTTCGGATTATAGGTTCAAATACTTTTCATTTTCAAGAAAACACAGTTCTACTTGAATTAAAGCTAAATCTTTACATTTAGTCAATCGCTTATGATTTGACATTCTTGATCAAACTGAGATTCATGGTTCATATTTTCATTGCCACTTTATAAGAAAAATATTTTATATGACCATTTTATGTCAATTTCATCTTTTACAAGTATTAGTATAACTTATTTCAATTATGGTTTTCAAACAACTTTAGTTGTTTGCACTTTAAGTGCTAGTACTTCTTCAGGAAGTGTGTGTGTGTGTGTGTATGTGTGTGTATAGTACATTTATCCTCACACATATTATCTTTATTATAATTTCGAGGAATTTATCATGTAAATAATTGGTTATTCACTCTTCAAGCATATTATATTTATATAGCGCTATTGTAATTTATCCTTCAAGAAATTTAGTATTAATTGACGATGAAACATTATATTAAATTGACTTTTCCAAAATTGACTTTTTATTTTCTTCCTCAAATTTTGGGAAAATGTTTTCTTCAAAATAAAATATGCAATCTTTGCAAAAGAACATATTGTTTTGTAAAGAGGCTCAATTCATTGATAGAGATTCATATCCAATATAAAATAATAATCTCTTTGAAGGACTCATTTTGGTCTGTTATTTTGGAGTTATATGCACATAAACTGCATAACAAAAACTCTTAGATGAGAAGTAATGGACTTTTGCCAAAGCTAACAATATGGAAAATATAATCATAATAGCTTTTTGGTCTTAAATCCTTATACAAATGAAAAAAATATATTCACATAATAATGGTCTTGCAATAACATGCAAACGTTTAGTTTATGGTTCTATCATACAATTTTGAACCTGAACAGATTCTACATGATGTTTATATTTTAACCTCAATAGACATCCAAAACCATACATGTGAGTTGTGACCATTTAGTTGAAGCATCAACTCTAAGTGCTTGTACTTCTTCGGGATGTGACTACATTAAGAACTAAATGGTACAATCGTGGATGAATTAGTCCACATATATCACACAATATGCATTTTGAAAATATCAAAGATTCATTTACAACCTTACTACTAGAAGGTTTTACAATCAATTTTCTTATGAACCAGCAGCACAAAATTATTCATTATTTTGAAGAAACTTCAATCTTCAATGGGTGACCATATGCATTATCTATTTTTATCTCTCATCATTATCGAACTAGGATGACCTAGTTGATCGTGTCAAATTTTATAATTATCTCAATATATAAACTTCAAGTTTATATTTAAACTAGCCCGAAAATATATGTACCATGAAAACGTTCTTTAATGTCTGCACTTACATTTTCAATAATATTTATTTTTACGAATGTTTTAAAACTCCATATATGAGAAATTTGGGTATATAATACATTATTCATAATAATCATCTCCTTGGTAGATTAACATTAGGTCTTCCGGACCATTCAAAAATTTGTTTATACCCTCAACACATAATATCAGCTCTTCTTGAGCATTCAACATTTTTTATTTCTTTACTACCTTAATACTAGCTCTTTTGAAGCATTAAACAAATTTTTATCCCCTTGGTACACTAATTCCGGCTCTTCTGGAGCATTTACAAAATATATATCGACTTTTCTAGAGCCTTTAACAATTTGTGTTACTCGATACTATGGTAAGATTCATTTTAATTATTTTCAAATCATAATATTATTTGGGAACATATATATTAGCTCTTCTGGAGCTTGCATCTATTTTTGTGTTACCTAATATCGCGATAACATTTTTCACTCATTTTTAAAGTGTCATATTTGACATACTTACCATATGTAAATTTGTTTCATTATCATTTACGTCAATCAGTACCAGTAAAAACTCATTTCCTTTGATTTTCACTTCTAGTGGTTATTATTACTATCAATATGATTTTCCTCTTATAGTGGTTAATGTTCATCAATTTACTTTATTTCAATTCGGGTGAAAATTATTCATCACATTTATTCTTACACTTCGGTGGAAATTGCTAGTATATTGTAATATATTATTTCAAATATTTGCAGGATCTTCAATAATCGACTATCATAATACACATTTGACAATTACAACATCATTTGCAAATCAAATTTAATCCAATAAAAGTAAAAAAAATAACAATATACATCACCAAATGTTTTGATAGTCAAAATGGGGAGTTTGCCAACTCTTGTAGAAAGAAACATCGTTCCTCATTTGCATCAAATCTGTCAGTACATATTTCCAATGGAACGAGGAAAATAAGATTGAGTATAAAATATTAACAATAAAAATTAAATTTGAAAATAGAGAAGAAAATTTTCCCGATCGATCTAATTCCATAAATCTTTATAATGTTCGTCACCGCAATATTATAAAGATCATATTAACCAAATGATATTTTTGTTGATATTGGCCATAGAGCAAACTCGTGCTTATAACGTGTTATAAATAATATGAATCAACAAGAATATAGATTGTATGAATAAATAGAAAAGTAGAGAACAAAAAATATAGATAGAAAGTATGTATATTGTAATATTATTCTCATAATGTATAACTTACAACAAACTTATATTTATAGGCATAAATAAAGGATTTGTAAGAACACAAATTACATAGTAAATGATAAGAGTTATGGACCTCAATGTAACTTAATATATATGTTACAATTACGGGAGACCATGAATGACATGTGTCCTATATAACTAATTTATGCTATTATTTTAATTGATAATAGAACACATGTCATTCATGCGGGAGAAATGTCCTTTGACCCTGTTCCCTATTATAATCTCTCCACAATTACATATATTTACAATGTATTTGTTTTCATTTTTTTCATTTTCCATTGGTATAAATTTTCACAAGTATAGTTTCCGTGAAAATTTATTTAGGGTAAGTTTAACATGTCGGAAGAGTCAAATGGATTGACTAGAGTTGGTTAGAAAAGGAAGGTTGGAGGGAAATATTTTAGGAGAATGTAACTCATAGAAAGGCGATGGACCCATTTTTGAACGTTAAAGTCATCCTTGTAGGAAAGGTGATGGTTTCCTTTGACTAATTTATGACTAATTATTATTCTTTTCATAATAAATACATTTCTCAATTTATTAACTAATGATTTCATTTTATACTTAATCTCTTTCATAATTATTACAAAGATAAATTAGGAAAAAATGTTGAATGTTGCATTGATGTGTGAGAATGATAAACAAAAGGGAAAATGAAATCTTGATTAAAACGATAATTTTTCAGCACCGGGGATAGTACTATAGTTTTATGTAGACATTTTTTTTGCAAAATAAGAAAAATTGACCAATATTATAATTAAGATATTTAGTTTTCTATTGCTTGTAATTGGTTACTCCTCACTTTTTAAATAAGTGTCACTTTAATGTTATTTTTAAAACCAATGTCACATTATTTACTCCTATGACTTTTATTCATTTGAAAGTTGATTGGATACTTTGTTCTTTTTTATCATTTTCAATATATATTAAACAAAGGTAAAATAGATAAAATATGCTTTGGAATTCTAAAATGACACTTATTTAAAAAAAATTCAAAGATACTAAAAAGACACTTATTAAAAAAGGGAGGTAATATTATTTGTAAAATCATTTTTTAGTTTTACTTTTTGATTGTTATTTCTTTCGTGTCAACTAAAATGAATCATCTTACACTTGTATAGAAGTGGGGTCCATGGATCTCATTTTTTCAAAATATTTACTTAAAATCATGTATAAATAAAAATTTTGATCTCATGGAAATAAGTACGTGCATCCCGTATTTTATGAATTGACTCGTGAATGAGATTTTATACAAGTAAAATGACTAATAATGTAACAATTTTTTACATCTATTTCCTAGTTTTTTTACTTTTGGTGTTATGTGTAAAAATTTATTTACATATATATACAATTTTAAAATTTTTTTATGTAAATTTTTTGGGCACCATGAAAAAATAAATCTGGAATCCCCGCTATTAAATGTGATGTTCCTAGTAATTATGATCCATGACAGTCTTAGAGTTTCTTTTCCTCTACCAAATTCTTTAAAAGCAAAAGATTTGGAAACTGAAGAAGGCTAAGCATTTCAATTATCTTGGCACTTTAAAACTAATACTATAAAACCTTCAACCAAGTCATTATTAGGGCGTAGTAAACATTTTTATCTTATTCAAATAATATCTCTTTTTCAACTGAAAAAAGCACATTTTTGTGGACCCGCATGGACCGATTGAGCCCACTTCAATGAACTTGGTCATTCATTTTTTAAAATGCATAGCTTGAGCCCGTTAAAAGTTCGAAATTTTATGGACCGAGCTTGATATTTTAATAATTACTCTAACCTGATTCGATGAATAATTTTTTATTTATATATTTATATATAAATTTATAATTATTTTAAACTTTTATATATTTTATCCTATTAAATTTATGTACTTGGCTACATTAAATGTTATCAAATATTAAAGATTATAAATAAATTATGTAATTATGTGTAAAATTTAAATATATTTTGTTGTTTTTTCTAATTTAGTTTAATAGTAAACAAATAAATATTCATGGGTTATGCCAGGCCTGGGAATGACCTTGTAAGTTCCGCTCAAGTTTGGTTCGAGCTTGAAGTTCTAAAGTATGAGCTTGGACTGGGCTTGGGTTGATGTTTTTTGGGGAATTGTAAGGAATACTAATTAAGAATATATTAGTAATTTTGTCTTATTATATTTCTTATTTGTGAATGATCTTGTAAGCTCCGCTCAAACTTGGTCTTATTATATTTCTTATTAAGAATATATTAGTAAATTACAATTCTACTAATAACAACATTCTTTCTTACTTAAATTGAATTTTTTAACTTAAAACAACCATATCTTTCAAATCGTTAATTTTTTCGAAACAAAACTTTAGAACATTTTGTTCGTTTCATTTTTATCTTTAAAACAAGATCCAATTTGATATACTTTCGAAAAAAACTAGTATAATTCATATTATACCAGTTTGCATTTTAGTATATTGTTTATTATACCATATTTTTTATACAAAAAATCTGGTATAATGAACATCATAAAAAATCGCAAACTCGTATAATACGCATTATATCACTTGGAAAAAAATCAGGTTTAAATACATTTGATATAATGCAAATTATACCAAGATGCAAACTCGTATAATATGAATTATACCAATTTTAACTTTCAATTTTTTTGTCGAAAGTAAATCGGGTTTGATCTTGTTTTTAAAATAAAAATGAAACGAAAAAAATATTCTAAAGAATTGTTTCAAAAAAATAAACGGTTTGAGAGATATGATCATTTTAAGTTAAGAAATTCAAAGTAATTAAGAGAGAAGTTTGTTGTTAATAATGTAAGATAAAATTATAATTAAATCTAATTAGTTAGACATTCTTACAATCAATGATGATTTACCTAAATTATTTATTTATATTTCTGCATTTATGAAAAAAGTCCATATTTTTTTTATAAAGTCTACCAAACCTAGCCCAGCCCCCCGAACAATTCTACTTAGTTTTTTTTTCTTGTTATTTTTTGTGTCGGGTGACAAAAATACATCTAATTAGCAACCAAAATGAAAAGGGGCCAATTAGGTGTAGTTGGTACACCTCTCAAAGTGAAAGTGAAAGGTTAATGTATTAAAAAAAATCTCAATTCTTCAAGAAAAATGTAAACAAAAATAAAATAACTTTTCGAATTCATATTTAAGAAAAAATAAATGAAAAGGGGAATAAAATGTGCGCCAAACCCTTTATGTCCTATCCTATGCTTTGTTAACTTCGGAATTTTTGCTAACTTAATTACTATGGTTCACAAAGTAATCAACTTTTAAACTGTAATTATACTTAACCCCTCACATCTTAGCTAGTGGCGCCAATTTAATTTTGAATTATCTAATGATTATGGTATTGGAATTCACAACTCCTCACTTCTTTTCTTTTGAAACGTGTTATTCATCAATTGCACAATAGTTATCCTCAAATTTTATTACTCCCTCAATTTTTAAATAATTGTCACTTTAAGGTTATTTCCCAATACCAATGTCACATTAATTAAGACAATAAAAATATCTATTTACCCCTATGATTTTTATAAATTTAAAAGTTGATTGGATACTTTATTCTTTTATCATTTTCAATGTGCATTAAATAAGAGTAAAATTAACAAAATGTACATTGAAAACCTAAAAAGACACTTATTTTTCTAAGACTCCAAAAAGACAGTTATTAAAAAAGGGAGGTAGTAAATTAACAAAAGAAAGACAAACACCATTACCCATGCTTTTCTATTTTTATTTATGTCAAAACTATGCATTCACAACATAGAGTTTACAGTGAGTGCGGAGTATAATGTATTTCCCGCTTGCTTAGAGCAATTTTGAAGTGATAGAAAACAAAAATAAACACAGCTCTAGTATTGAATGTGACATTACACTATTCATTTGATGTAGAAAATCATAATAAATTATGATCAATAGGGGTTGGTCCAAGTGGTAAATAGCTAAGTACAACTTAAGTAAGGTCTCAAGGTTAAGCATTATGAATGCAAAAAATCTTCATTGAGATATTCACCCACCACAACCAAGTATGAAATCCAAATCGAATTCAAATATAAACTGGATAAAGATTCAGTTGATACACAAAAAATGAGAGATCATAATTGATGTACACATGAAATTGGGTATAATATACATCTTTTTTACTGATGAATATGTCACGTTATATTAATCAGAGTCAGTTACAGCCCTGCATAAAGGTGGACAAGAATGAAATCAAGTCCCCCTACCTGTCGAGGAACCAGTTGCTTTAGCAAGTAAATGCGCAGCTCAATTCGCAATACGACAAACATAAGTCAAACGAAAATTACTAAAATAATACATAAGTTCTAGGCAGTCTTTGAAAATTAAACCAATAGGAGAAGGAAAAGAGCTAGAATTATTCAAAGCCGTCACCACGTTCAAAGCCATCACCACATTCAAACCATCCAACTCCATGATAGTATGATCGTAATTGTTTTCCTTTAGCCAAGTAAGAGCTTCCCTGCAGCTTAAAGCTTCTACTACAAAAGGATCACCACCCTCATTCAAAAGAACAGATCGATCAGCCACCACCTCACATTGCGAGTTACGAAGCACACAACCATGTCCAATGGAATTGCCTTGATCAAAGACACTCACGTCTACATTGTACTTTAACCAGCCCACAATCAGTTTCTCCCATCTTAGTGCTGAAGAAATTCGGGTACTGCTTATCAACGGATTGGCTACTCTCTATTCATTGAGGAAGCCGATACCATGGTGAAGAACATGAATCGCCACCCTGAATTTATCCTACCAAACATAATTATTTCTACGACCCTAAATTGCCCATGGTAGAAGCTGCCTTCTCAACAATTTCAATAGGATTATAAATAAGCCATGTCCACCAATCTGAGATATTGAACAAAGTTGAAGACCAACCTTCGCCGAAGACTTCCTTCAAAATTGGTTAGACTAGAGAGCAACCATGAAATGCATGAAAGGCATCTTCATTGCTATCCCCAAAAATAGGACATAACAAGTCCACATTAATATGCTTTTCATGTTATCTACACAATATAGGTAGAGAATTTGTAGCTAGCTTCCATAGAAAAGATTTTATTGAAGGAGGAACTCAAAGGCTACAAATATTTTCCGGTACTGGTTATGAAAAATTAGTTGGTAACCTAAGAATACTAGCTTGCCTAGTGAGAATACTAGTTGCACAAATCGCCAGTAGGGAGAGTCCGACTAGTTGCTCAAAGGTAGCTAAACATGACGTATACGTTGCTCATCACCCTCATAAAAAACCATCTAAAGCATATCATTATTCCAACTCTTACCGTCATCCGTTATAAGTAAGTTAACCAATCCTTCACCATAGCCCGGGAAAGGTGTAGAATGTATAATTGGTGAATTTCTAAATGGCAACCATTTATCATTCCATATGTTCACCGAAAGCCCATCACCAATACACCAATCCTATCCAAATTGGATAATTTCATGGGTTGAGTACAAACCTCTCAAAATATAACTTGCGTTACAACTAACTAAGGCTGCAAAAAACGAACATTTTGGGAAATATCGGTGCTTAAAAACTCGACTCACTAAAGAGTGTGGCTCCGTGATTATACGCCAAACTTGCTTCGCTAAAGGGGCAATATTAACCTCACAAAGGCTACAAAAATTGAGACCCCCTTATCTTTAGGTTGACATAACCTTTCCCATCTCATCCAATGGACTGATGACCGACCAATAGTTCGAGAATATTTTCACGAGAGAGGCTATGGTATGCGAAGGAAGCAAGAAAACTTGCATTGCATAGGTAGGGAGGGCTTGAGCAACAAATTTCATAATGATTTCCTTGCCGCTTTGAGATAACTACTTATGTTTCCAACCTTGCACCCTTTTATGTTTCCATACAATGTAATAAAAAACTAACTTCTTTGATTAACCAATGATGGATGGTAATCCTAAGTAGGTGCCATGAAAATCCAATAATTTAACTCCCAAGCAATTGATGATATTCTGTTTTACCATAACTTCTACATTATGGCTAAAAACCACTGACGATTTTGAAAAATTAACTTGTTGCCCAGAAGCAAGCTCATACACATGAAATATGTATTTGAGAGGAATGAGCCTCATCAACATCAACTTTAAAAAAGAAAAGGCATTCATCTGCAAAGAGCGAATGAGATATCATTGGTGCTGAGGGGGTGATTCTACATCCTGAAAGAGCCCTAGTCATGATGCAATGATGTATAAGTAAGGATAAGCCTTCTATACATAGTAGGAATAAATAAGAGGAGATAGGATCTCCTTGACGAATACCACGATGTGGACTAAATCTCTTAAATACTACATCCCTGTATCTGATAGTATAGGTTGCAAATGAAATAGTATGCATGATCACATCAGTCAAAAAAGCTGGGAACCCCAACTTGAGAAGAATAGCTCGAATATAATTCCATTCCACCCTATTATAAGCTTTAGACATGTAAATTTTTAACGAACTCATCCCAAATTTCCCTAGTCTTTTTCTCTTCATGTAATGATTCATCTCAAAACCTATCAAAATATTATTTGTTATAGCTCCCCTAGGAATATATGCACTATGGGCTTCTAAAATGATTGAATTCATAACTGGCTAAATTCTACTAGCAAGCATTTTTTATATGATCTTTAAAAGAACATTACATAGAGAAATAAGATGAAGGTCTGAAACAGAAATTGACACTTTCTTTTTAGGAATCAAAACAATATTTGTATCATTGAAACCATCAAGGAAAGTGTTGTTATGTATACAATGAAGACAAAACTTCGTTACCTCATCACCAATCACGTTCCAGAACTTTTGATAAAAACCCGGATTAAAACCATCAAGGCTAGGAGCTTTCTTTGGGTGCGTATCTTTTGGGGTGAAAGGGCATTGCAACTCAAACTGAATATCTGTATTGACTCTCAACTGAATAAGACTAAGAACCTGTTGAATTCTGTCCCACGGAAAGTGAACAAGCCAGTATAAAAATTTTGGATTTCAACCTCTAAGTCGCTGCCCCAATGTAACCAATCCCCATTAGATTTTTGTAGTCTCTAGAAACACTTCTTTTGGTTATGACTTGATGCTACTCTATGAAAATTACGACTATTCTGATCACCTGACTCAACACTGTTACCATGGATCGTTGTTGCCAATATTTTGATTGTCTGTTCAACAAGACACTAAGTTCTCCTTTCTTCATTACAAACTCATTTGAGTTTTCCCAACCCGAGTCCATTTTTAACTCAAATAACTCTTTGTGGCATTTCTTTAACTCGGACTTAAAGAATTTATGTTGTAACCTTCCCCAAGAAGAAAGTTCTTACGCATAAATTTGAAGTTTATCTATTAATGAGGCTGATAAATGTGACATCCAGCATCTTGTGATTATCTCTCGGTAGCCAGGTAAAACAACCCACTGATTCTCAAAATGGAAGGGGGACATACGTGTCAATTTCATTAATGAGAACTCAAGGAGCAAGGTCGAATGATCAGATTCTGAAGTTACTATATATCGTACCCATGTATCACTAAAGTGCTCAAACCATGATAAAGTAGAGACAACTCTATCCAACCTCTCTGCCATCTAATTTGGAGTACCTCTACTACCCTCCCATGTGTATTGGAAACCAGGCATACCTAAATCAACAAGACCACAGCTAGTTAATGCTTCTCTGAGCCCATTCAACCATGCAATAGGTCTTGATTTTCCTCCTATTTTCTCATTCGGGCTAAACATGTTATTAAAATCTCCAACAACACACCAAGGAAGATTACACACTCTATGAAGTTGTTTCAAATAACCTCATGACTCTTCTCTCCTACTATTACAATTTTTTGGGCACCCATAAAATGTAGTCGACCTCCACAGATTATCATAATTGGCTACCATTACATCGATGAAAGTTCAACCATATTTCTGCAGACGAACCATATCCTGATGATTTCATAACAAAGCCAAACCACCCACATTATTAATGTGAGTGACATAAAAGAGACATCAAAATGAATCTTATTACATACCACTTCCACCGCTTCACGGTTCACTTTCACCTCCATAAGAAATACCAAGTCGGGCAAAAGAGAGGATACCAAATCCTCCAATTCTTGAACCGTCGAGTCCATACCCAGACCTCGATAATTCCAACTTAGAATTTTCATGGCGAATGGCGAGGTCTCCCATTAGAGCTCACTTTTTCATTACCCGAGTCAACTAGCATGGCAAGGCTTCCCCAATGACACGCTTTCTCTTACTATCCATAATTGAAACCTTCAAATTCTCATCCACTGTCGCTATAGTCTTTAGTATTCTTCTTCCTTCCTTAATCATCTCAGATCTTACTGATATTGTTTCTATAGATGCGTTTGAAGAATCGGTGGTAACGAATCTTAGCCCATTCTCGCCTCTAAGCCATTTATAATCTTCCATGATTAAATATTTCTGAGAGGAGGCACGAATCGAGTGGTCGTGAATTTTTTGGGTTCATCATCATTCATATAAGCAAGAGGGAAAAGAGTTTCTGTGTGGTGGAAACTACCACATGTAAAGCATATAGATGGTAATCTTTCATACTAAAATTGAACAACCACATGAGCACTGTCATTTATCTTCAACCACATTCTTCTTTTCAAAGGTTTGATTTTGCCAAACATGTCATAGGTAGATAAAGTATATACTCACTGATCATTAAAGTAATAGTAATAACATGTATGTCATGATATTAATTACTTAATTATGATAATAATAATTATGTCAATAAATGTAAAAGACATTCTTGGCTTCACTCTGCACAAAACTTATTTATATTTTCCTTTTATAATAGTATGTAGTATATTTCTTCAAAGAAAAAGTGAGATTACATATCCTTGCAGGATCCTCTTTACCAAGCATGGCCAATTATCTTTGCAAACTGTCATTTAATTTAACTTAATTCATCATTAAATAAAAATTTTAGAATAATAAAATTTTATCTAAAGTTCTCTATACTTCTCATTAGTTTTACAAACTGATAAAATGCAATTGCGATCCTTACTGATTTCAACATTACTCAACATGCAGCTAACTACAGAGGATCTAATTCTATAGATGTTGAATAACTGGCATAACCGTCTCCAACATCACTCTAGGATGACATAATATAGTATAAATAAAGGGGCTCAAGTAAAGAATCAGCTTAGCTTGTTTTTAACTATACTGTATAGATTTTCTCTCTGGTTTTCAATAAAGCTTCGAGCAGATCTTACAATTCCTTCATGGTATCAAAGCCATGGCAAAAAAGAAGAAGAATGTTGTGAAAAATTCTACATCTAATAGATATTCATATGCTGCAGAAATAGATCAATCGAAACATGAAAGCTATGATTGATCTAGAAGTCCAAATAATGAGAATCTAGGTTTAGTTCTTACTCCTTTCTCATTATTTCGAAGTAATAACTATCTATTATGGAAAAACTCCATACTTAGAGCCTTAACTACTAAAGATCAGGAAAAATATGTCTCAAAATATGAAATTGAAGTAATAAAAGGAAATCCTCATTTTTACAAATGGAAAAAACTTTATTGTTTGGTTATTGCCTAGATTTTAAATTTTATATCCATGGATTTAGTTGAGGGATTTACTTATGTCGCCTATGCTAAAGAACCATGGAAGGCCTTAGAGCATCCCTTTTGTGAAAGTAATGGACCAATGTTATATAAGATCGAAAGAGAGATTAACATGTTCAACTAGGATATCTCTTGGTTTTATAATATTTTAATAAATTGCAGAAATTGTGGGATGAGATGTTGTTGTTAAGGCCTCTTTCGGGATGTAATTGTAGCACTATTAAGGAGTGTGAGTGTAATTTTTTTGTGAGATTGGTAGAATTAGAACAAGAAGATAGGCTTATGCAGTTTCTTATGGATTGAATTCCAGTATTGATCATGTAAGGGATCAGATCTTGCTTATGGAACCATTGCCTATCTTGGATAAGATCTATTCCTTAATCTGTCAAATTGAAAAACAATATGAGATATCTACCAATAGAAGTTTGGAGATGGCTAATTTAGTAGTAATGCCAGCAAATTTAACAGGAAATGGATATAATAGAGGCTAAAAGGAGAGGTAATATATGGTAGATAAAAGTAATCTCAAGTATGAACACTGCAATTCACGAATTTTGCTAAGGAGAAATATTTTAATATCATAAGCTATCCTGGGTGGTGGCCAAATATGAAACTGAGAGGTAAATGTGTCAATTCGAGTTCACATTCTAAATAGAGTTATTTGGTTCATAGT
Source organism: Euphorbia schlechtendalii (assembly GCA_949673415.1). Lineage (NCBI taxonomy): Eukaryota > Viridiplantae > Streptophyta > Magnoliopsida > Malpighiales > Euphorbiaceae > Euphorbia > Euphorbia schlechtendalii. The sequence continues at coordinate 5,924 of CATIWQ010265840.1, read as the reverse complement.
GAAGGGGAAGGATGTTGTAAAGTCACCAATTCATCAACATAGTTTTGATTTTGGGGCCTTTTTAGGATTTTCGAGTAAGAATTCATGTAGTTCACATACTTGGATAGTAGATAGTGGAGTTAGTAGCCATATGTGCTATCAGTCTCAATCTTTTATTAAGATAAAAAACTAAGAGTATAAACACAATGTTCATTTTCTTGATGAAAATATCAAACCTGTAGAGTACTTAGGGGAGGTTAAGTTAGGTAATAACATTGTACTGATAAATGTACTCTACATTCCAAATTTCAAGTACAATCTCTTGTCAGTAAGTCAATTGGAAAGATATAATGGATTGGAAGTGATTTTTTATTTTGCATGTTATTGTCTATAAGACCATACTTTTAAAAAGATTCAGGTTATTGCATGGATGGTGTAATGATTGTATTTGTTGGATCAATCTTCTTTTGATCAGAATATATTAGAGACTACTCAGTTTTGTAATTCTACAATTAATCTTAATGATTATCTTGTTAAAATAATGGATCCTTGGCATTTGAAACTTGGTCATGCCTCTTTTGATGTTTTAAGTCATACTAATGATATGAACATTTGTTGTACTTCTCTCAATTATGAAATATGATCCCCAAGAAAAATTACATAGATTATCTTTTCACAAGAGTCATATTACCACCCATTTGCAAATGTTATATGTGGATATTTGGGGGGCCCTACAGTAAACCTACATTAAATGCTGTAACTTACTTTCTCACAATTGTACATGATTTCATTAGAGTAACATGAATGTATTGGTTGAAGAAGGAAAGTGAGGTTGTTGATGCTATGGAAAGTTTTCTCAATATAGTGATACATGATATGTTGTTGAACCCAAGTTAATAGCAATTCATAGTACTTAAAACATTTTGAAAATAACAAACTGTCTAGGATAGTGAAAATTAATTGAGTCAACTTTACTTGAGTTTGTTTAAGGGAAAACAACTCAGTTTACCATGTGATTAAATAAGTTACGACTTAGAGTAAGAATAGCTGGTTCATCCTAATACTACATAGTTTACAAGATATAGACTCAACAAAGCTGAGTAAGCTTTTTGTTATAAAATCTGAGTTAATTGACACTTAAAGAAATATATGACACAAATGCTTTTAACGATGTATATGAGGAACGAAATATTTCTTTGATGATTTTCAGGAGAAAAGGCGCTAAAATTAAAGAAGATATTCGAGTGTTCCTCACAGTGAAAAGGTGTCAGTACAAAATGTTAGAGAATCCTCACTAAAGGTTAAGACAAAAGGAATACTCTGACATGCACCATTTCTCAGTGTCTCCGCGCAACTCTACAATGTCAACAAGTCAATAAATTGCAAACTTCCATGTTGCATCTCGCGAGCCTCTCTATCAAAACAGATTGCTTGAAGGAAATAAGTTTTTGATGCATTTGGATTAACAGATTAATCTCGCACATCAACGTTCAAAATCTCTATCTCTAAATTTCCTAGAATTTATTTCAAACGGATAAATTCAAAAGCTGTAAGGAGGAGAGAAATTGGAGACATGTCAGGATGAGAAGTTTGCAACAGCTACTTCCAAGAACTTCAAGTATAAATAGAAGACTGAAGTAGTCGTTCAAACTTGGTGAGTCACCTCGAATTTCTTAAGAGTTGAAATACAATCAAAATATTCCCAGCATTCTAAAATTCTAAATCAAGTAATTAAGCAAACACAAATCTTCCAATCAGTTTGTAATAGAGAGAGCACTCTTTAGATATAACATTGTAAAAGATTCAACGTGTTTTATAAGTTGAAATCCTCTGTTCGTAAATTCTATTTGAAAATCTGAGTGTTAGTTTGGGAAGGGTACCCAAACTGTGTTTGAGTGGTAGTTAGAAAGAAAGGTACTTTCTGTAATAGAGTCTACCAGCTGTAAAGGCTTCTCCGCCTAAGGAAGGAAGGAAAACACTAGTGGATTAAAGCTCGGAATGGAATCCAAGGAATGGAGGTAGGATAGGGGCTGAACCAAGATAAAATCTTAGGTGTCAAAGTTCTAACCTTTGGCGCTTACTTTATAGCTTTATACTCATTCATCATTCTCTCTGTTTCACAATTTTTTCTTGAAAAACCAATCCAAACCAAGTAAAGTAATTAGCAATGATTGAAGATAAATTGTGTCAGCGAAGCTGAGTAGTTTATAATTTTTAGACCAAACTCAGCACGCTTCACTCAGTAAAGTAAACATCTAAAAAAACTGAACTTGGAAAATAATTTTTATAAACTCTAAAAAGAACCAAGTAAAGCATTCACCCCCTCTACTATTTATAGCAAGATGTTTCAGACCAATAAGTGGTATCAAAGCAAGTGCTCAACTTATAGACTCACCGTCTTTGAGTTAAAGATCCAAAATGGCTTATAATAGTTTTAGCTTAGGCTCAGGATAGATGGTACTCCTTAAAGAAGGAATGTCTGTAACCAGGCCTCCAGTGTTTGAATGTAATCATTACACATTTTGGAAAATCGCATGAAAAACTTCATTCAGTCGCAGAGCTTGCAAGCATGGCTCGCTATAGAACTTGGCCCCAGAATTCCTACAATATTAAGGAATGGGGAACGTGTCCCAGTCGATCTAGAAGATTATGATGATGCTGACCTAAAGCTTCTCAAAGAGAATGCAGTAGCCATCAATTACTTACTTTGTGCTCTAGATCTTACAGAGTTCAACAAGGTCTTAGGCTACGAGATTGCGTAAGAAATCCGGAGGAAGTTGGAGATCACCTATGAGGGGATTGACAAGGTCAAGGAGTCGAAGATCAACCTCACACTTATAGAGTATGAGATATTTTAGATGGGCTCTAGTGAGGGTATTCAATCCATGAATACTAGGTTCAATAATATCATTAATGAAATGAAGAGATTAGGTAAGGAGTTCACCGAGAAAGAGATGGTGAAGGAGCTTTTTCGCACTCTTACTTTAGAATGATATGCCAAGAAGAGCTTGATCGAGGAGGCTCTTAATAGAAAGATATATAACTATGATGAGCTTATAGGCACCTTGTTAACTCAAAAGATGTCCCTAAGGAAATATATCGATGAATCCTAAAGGAGTAAAGGTAAGGAGAAAGAGGGCAGAGTAGATGGTACTTCTGATGAGGAGATTCAAGTGCTTCATGAAGAAGGATGGGAAATTTCCCAAGAAGAAGTTTCCCGGTAAAAACAAGGCAACTCAGCACCGGTGTGGAGCTGAGGAAGGATTGAGGAAGGAGCATAGAAAAGATATCAAATGCTTTGGTTGTGGCAAAAAAGGCCACATTTAGTCTTCTCATCCTAAAACCAAAAAGGATAGATTTAAGAAGAGGTTCTCCAAGAAAAATGAGGCATTTGCTACCACTTGGAGTGATTCTGAAGTGTCTTCTTCATTTGATGAAGAAACAACAGATTCTACCAAAGTTTGCTTGATGGTGATAGAGAATGAAAGGGATGAGAGCTCAACATCTTCTTCAAAGACTAACCAATCCTCTGCTGACTCTAAAGTTGAGTGCAACAAAGGGGAAACTCATAAGTTGAGGTACATCTTGAAATCCCTTTGTCTATTGAAGAGTTCTCTCAGGTACTCTTTAATGTAATGAAGCTGACTAATAAATCAGGTAAAATATGAAAGAGTTAGCGAGGAGAAGTGAAGATTAGGAAGATACAATTGCTTCCTTATCTCTTGATATTCACTTTCTTCAAGAAAAAGCTGAGTATCATGAATGTCATAACAACAAGCTCACTAAAGGATTAGATGAGTTAACTGCTGAGATAACAACTTTAAAGGAGAAACAGGTTCCTCCTCAATCCAATAGTCTGACTTTGAGTAACCAAACTCGCAATTCTAAGAGGAAGAATTCCTTCAAAAAGAAGAAAGTGAGCTAACCCAAACACTACAAGAAATATGCCATTTTATGATGCATGAGAATTGTCCTGAAACCATGTTTTTTCATCACCATAGAGAATAAGTGACGAAATATCATCGTCGGATGCTTCGTCATACTATGTCCGTCGTATTTTATCTTTGTGGCAACTTTTTAGTTCAACACAAAAAATGAATGTTTATGTGACGAATCATTGATGTGTAATTGTAGGTTTTTTGTTTACGTGACGACTATGTCGTCATTTTATCAATATTTTATTATCACTTTATAGTACAGTTTTGTCATCGAAGATGCATATTAAATTGACAAATCTCATGTCGTCATGTAAAGTTTTAGTTATGGTGACGAATTTTCAAGTGGAATTAAATATATAAAATTTTAACGACACTTAAATGTCGTAATTAATGTTCAAATTTGTCACTATAACGTATAAGTCGACACATTAAACTAATAATTTGTGACAGTAAAAATTATCGCTATATGAATATATGTTGTGACGTTTTTATACATCATTAAATGTTTCGATATTGTCATGATACATATATAATTCTTTTGGCAATGCTGGGCATGCTACAGTTCTCTATAGGCATAAAAATGGTTATTATAACGAGTATGACTAGTCTAATTTAAGCATTGTTAACAAGCGAGGACCTAGCTCAAAAGCATGGGTACCTAAAAAAACGTAATTGTTTTGGAAGTGAGCCTAAGATCTGCTGATGAAACTGGAATGTGGTATTTGAATAGCGGATAATCTAAGCATATGACGGGAGATGAAAGTCGATTCATCTCATTGGAGCGTAAAAGAAAGGGAAGTGTCAATTTCAGAGATAATTAACCTAAAAGGAAAGATTGTGGGACGCAGCACTATTAGTGCCTCTCCCTCAATTGAAGAGCTTTCTCTAATCAAAGGACTCAAGTTCAACTTGGTTAGTGTAGGCCAACTTTGCGACAAAAGTAGGAAGGTTACATTTGACTCAGAAGGTTGCTCAATTATTGATTGTAAGACTGACTCAACTATATTCATTACCCCTGGAATTAATGATGTGTATATGATTGATTTATCTCCGGGCTCCACTAATGTTTGTCTTATATCTAAGGAGGATAATTCATGGCTTTGGCATAGAAGGTTGGGTCATATAAAAATGAACATTCTATCCAAACTGGCAAAAAAGTAACTAGTTGTGGGTTTATCTAGTATCTGCTTTGAGAAGGATAGACTATGCTAAGCTTTCCATCTCGGTAAGTAAGTTAAGAAATCATTTAGGTTAATTAACAACGTAGTAACTAAGAGACAGTTGGAGCTCCTCCACCTAGATCTTTTTTGCCTAGTTCAGCCTATGAGCATGGTTGGAAAAAGATTCTCATTGGTGATTGTGGATGACTTCACGAGATTCACTTGGGTGGTCTTGCTGAGAAGCAAAGAAGAAACCTTTGAATCTTTTGTTAAACTTAGTAATCAGATTATGAATAAACTAGGAACTAAAATCAGTAGAATCAGAAGTGATCATGGACATGAATTCGAGAACTTCCATTTCAAAGAATTTTGTTCAACGCATGATATTGACCACAACTTTTCTGCTCCTTATACTCCTCAACAAAATGGGGTTGTAGAAAGGAAGAATAGAATCATAGGCTCTGTTCTTTTCAACTTATTCAACAACCCATTCAGTTAAGTTCAGTATCGTTCAGTTCAGTTTCAGTTTCAGTTCAATTTCAGTTTATATATTATTGTAAATATTATTAAAGTAACTAAATATATGTGTATATGTGTGTTTACACACACACACACACACACACACACACACAGATATATATATATATATATACACACACACACACACACACACACACACACACACACACACACACACACGTGCGTGTGTGTCTATATATATATATATATATATATACGTATATACGTATATATATATATATATATACGTATATATATATATACGTATGTATGTATATATATATATATATATATATATATATATATATATACACACACACACGTGTGT
>CATIWQ010265814.1:0-13709 GCA_949673415.1 Euphorbia schlechtendalii | reverse complement strand
GAGAGATTTGAAGAGTTAAAATTGCGTATGGAAAAGGAACACCCGAAGTTATTTGAATCTTTCTATGTTAAGAGTTTTGTTGCAGGGCTTAGGCTAGAGCTACGATCAGCAGTTAGAGCACACGAGCCAGTGGGATTGTATACTGCCATTAAACAGGCCAAACTACAAGAGCAAGTGATGAAAGATTTGATGGAAGTGGTGAAGCCCAAAACCAATTTCAGACCTATACCTTCTCAAAAACCATGGATTGCTAGTAGTCCTAATATCAGGAGCTACAATTCCATTTCACCCAAACCAAATGATACTAACCAAAATAACCAACCAAACACCTATAACAACTTCAGAAAGAACCCTGGATTGTGTTGGAAATGTGGAGATAAGTATCAGCCGGGGCATCAATGTAAGAAACTAATGCAGATTATGGGGGAAGAAGATTTGGTGGAGGTGGAGCATGAAGTGATAGAAGGTATGGAGGAAGAGGAGGACCCTAGAGAAGCTATTCAAGTGTCAATTAATGCACTTGAAGGAGGGGTTACAGATATGACTATGAAGCTTAAGGGTACCTTGAATAAAAGAGTAATCATGATCTTAATTGATAGTGGAAGCACACATAGCTTTTTGGATGCCAAACTAGCTAATGACTACAAGTTACCCTTAGTTCAGATTCTACCAGTTCCTGTGATAGTTGCGGATGGTAGGCAATTAACAGTGTCACATAAATGCAATAACTGCATCCGGAATATGCAAAGTTCAAAATTCTCTTTTACTTTGAGGATTTTGGAACTAGGGGATTACGACATGATTCTTGGGGTGGACTGGATGTGAAGACATAGCCCTATCACATTTGATTTCGGGGAACACAGGCTATTGATTTAGAAGGAAGGAAAACAGATGGAGTTGAAGGGAATGAAGGAGGAAATGGCACTCAAAATGATCACTCTCAAATCTGTGAACAGGTCGATTTTTAAAGGGTGGAAAGGAGTGACTTCGAAGCTGTATGTTATGATATCTGCTGTAGACACAACACCTAAAACCATCTCTAATCCCACACCTATTACAAAACTTGAAACCAATACCTCATCACCACCTTTACAAAACCTACTAACCAAATACAACCATCTTTTCCTTCCACCTACTAAATTGCCACCAAACCAAAATCATGACCATTCTATACCCCTCAAACCTGGAACATATCCCATTAATGTGAGACCGTATAAGTATTCATTCCAGCAAAAAAATGAAATTGAGAAGTTAGTGGAGGAAATGTTGCTCGAAGGAGTGATCAGACCTAGTCACAGCCCATATGCTTCTCCTGTGTTACTAGTTAAAAAGAAGGATGGGACATGGAGGTCTTGTGTAGACTTTTGGGAGTTAAATAAGGCCACTGTGAAGGATAAATTTCCAATTCCAGTCATACAGGAATTGATTGATGAGTTACACGGGGCTGTTTGGTTTTCGAAGATAAATTTACAATCAGGGTATCACCAGATAAGGATGTGTGACAAGGACATTCCGAAAATTGCTTTTCAAACACATACAGGGCACTTTGAGTTTACTGTCATGCCTTTCGGCTTAACTAACACTCCTGCCACTTTCCAGTTGCTTATGAACAGTGTATTTCAACCTTATTTGCGGAAATTTGTTTTGGTCTTGTTCGACGATATTTTGATATACATCTCTTCATTGGACTAACATTTATATCATTTGGAGATTGTTTTCCAACTGTTGGAAACTAATCAACTGAAGGCTAAGTTGTCCAAATGCGAGTTCGGGGTTAAGAAGGTGGCTTATTTGGGTCATGTGTTGTCGAGTGAAGGTGTGGCAACAGATCCAGAGAAGATTGCAGCGATGGTGAGTTGGCCATTTCCGAAAACACTTGAAGGATTTCGAGGTTTTCTGGGGCTTGACAAGATATTATAGGAGATTCATTCAAGGGTATGGCATCATTTGTAAACCATTAACTGAAATGTTGAAGGAGCAGTTTGTTTGGACAATTGAGGCGAAAGAGGCTTTCTTACGACTAAAAAAGATAATGACTGAAGCCCCTGTATTGGCTTTACCAGATTTTTCGAAACCTTTTGTGGTTGAGTGTGATGCAAGTGGAGGGGGAGTTGGAGCTGTTCTAATGCAAGAACAAAGACCGATCTGTTTCCTGTCTAAGTCATTGTGTCCTAGAAATCAGTGTCTATCAGCTTATGAAAGGATATTATTGGCCTTAATTCAGGCGGTAACGGCTTGGAGACAATATCTTGAAATGACACCATTTATTATTCGAACAGATCACCAAAGCCTTAAGTTCTTGTTGGAACAACACTTACATACCGCCTTACAACAGAAGGGCATTGCCAAGCTATTAGGTCTTCAATACTCAATCCAATACAAAAAGGGTATTGAAAATAGAGTGGCTGATGCATTGTCAAGAAAAGATGAAGAGGGAGTTTCCCATGTTTTGGCTATATCTGCAATTGTTCCTACTTGGATGAAAGAGATTCAAGACTTTTATGTAGATGATTCCAGTGCTTCACAGTTATTAAAGGAATTGATGATACAACAAACTGTTTCGGGAAATTTTAGCTTGCGAAATGGGCTACTATTTTACAAGGACAGATTGTATATTGGAAGCAAATTGCCTTTGCAGGAGAGGTTGATTCAGGCTTGTTACGATGCTCAGTGGGGGGATCATTCCGGAGTTCAACGCACTTTAACAAGACTTAAGTATCATTTCTACTGGCCGAAAATGGTGGAAATGGTCACACAGTGGGTGACCAACTGTGATGTTTGTCTCAGATGTAAATCAGAACATTGTGCAGCTCATGGTTTACTACAGCCGTTACCAATTCCGGATAGAGCTTGACAGGATATCTCTTTGGACTTTGTGGAGAAGTTACCCAAGTCTGGCAGTTTTGATACAATTTTGGTGGTGGTGGATCAATTTTCGAAATATGGGCACTTCATTCCATTGTCTCATCCATTCTCAACTAACATTGTGGCTACCATTCTCTGCTAACATTGTGGCCAAGGCATTCTTAGATAGTATCTTAAAACTACATAGGTTGCCTCGAACCATAGTTTCTGATAGAGATAAGATCTTTACTGGTGTATTTTGGCGCGAATTGATGACTCAATTGGGAACTAAGCTAGTTTACAGCAGTGCTTACCATCCTCAGACGGATGGGCAGACCGAGTGATTGAATCACTGCTTAGAGGCATTTCTACGCAGCATGTGTTCTCTTACTCCAAAGAAATGGGCAAGTTGGTTATCTCTAGCAGAATTTTGGTACAATTGTACTTTTCATATTTTCATTAAAATGTCGCCTTTTGAGGCTTTGTATGGTCAGAAACCTCATATGCCAGGCATGTTTAGTGGTTTCTCGGTAGTGGCATCAATGGAGGACGTTATGTCTTTGCGTGAGGAAATGAATGCTGTATTACGGGATTCCCTGCCCAGAAACGTATGAAGCAGTTTGCTGATAAACGTCAGACTGATAGAGAATTTCAGGTTGGAGATTGGGTATTTCTGAAATTACAGCCCTATAGACAGAAGACGGTAGCATTTCGTTCCACTCACAAGTTGTCTGCTCGCTATTATGGGCCCTTTCAGATACAGGCTCGCATTGGGAAGGTGGCTTATCGATTGGATCTTCCTACTACCTCTAAAGTACATCCAGTTTTCCATGTCTCTCTTCTCAAAGGCAGACCCGATTCAAATAAGCCATCCTTGTCTACGCTTCCTCCAATTGATGATGGACTGATTCCGGTACAACCTTTTAAGGTGATCAATGAACGGCATGTGTCTATTCAAGGGCAGACTGTTTATCAGTTACTTATCCAATGGCATGGTTTACCCAGTATTGATGCTACTTGGGAGGATGTCAACCTCTTCAGCAAGCAATTTCCAAAATTTTACCATTCTTGGGGTCAAGAATGTGCTAAAGGGGGTGGCATTGTTAGATATCACAGGAGAAATTAGAAATAGAAATGTATAATTGTAATTACTTTTTCTATTTTGTACTTGTAGCCAACGTGGCAATTTTAGTTACAACAAATAGTATAGATACATGTACTCAACAATTATAGAGATATGAAATGAAAAATACAGAATTGTTCTCTCTCTCTCTTTTTTGTTTACTCTACTCTCTCTATACCTTTCCCTTTCTCTTCTTTCTTAACCCAAATTCCGATTTCAGTTCAGCAGTAGTTTCCGTCCGGCGGCCTTCACCTGACAATGCAATAACATAACAAAAAAGAACTAAGAGAATTGTTAGGGGTACTTATGCATGTAAAATTGACATATTACATTAAGAATATCTACTCTTGAATTAATCCAATCTTACAAATGAATTGAATTACAAATATCTACACTCTATTTCTTTCATTAAAACTCTTAAAATAGATGGAAAATATATTAAAGTTAAAACCATTAAACAGAATTTTTGGAGGTATATATATATGTAAATTTTGCATGTTGTATTAAGAATATCTATATTTGAGTTGATTTAGGCTTAATAAGAATTGAATTAGGAATATCTAACCTTATATTATTATTTCAAACTCTTAAAAATGGATGTAAAAAACATAATTATGCAAAATAAACCCCTTAGGCGCCTAGGCGCTCTGAGGCGCCCTTGTGAGGCGCTCCTGTCGGACACCACCCCGCCTGTGCTATGCCGAGGTGCCAAGGGTGGCGTCCTACTTCAGGCGCGCCTTTAGCAACTATGGTCTACCTAATTTATCTAATAATTGACTGCATAGTGTTAGAGATGTGGTTTGAGTAAAGGGTAAAATAGTGATTAGATTATAAGGTATGGGTTTGGGGTTTTAGGGAATATATAAAGAGAGTTAAAGGAGAGGAGGCAGCCTTTGAAGATATTTAGTATATAGGTTTTCAAGCATTTGGCTCGGGACAGGGGCTTAGCCCTGTGGGAGCATTGCTCTGGGATTATTTATCTTCTGTTGGTGTCTTCTTTAATCTTTAACTTTCCTTCTAGGTTGTAGTCTTTGCCATTGTTATCTTAATTTTGGTATTACAAGTTCTATTATTGTTTTCTCTGTTATTTCATATTCTTTATCTATCACATAGCCGTAAAAACCCTTCATTGCATTGGTTCCTTTGAAAACCGACAGGAATGCCAATTAATTTTTCTTTTTACTTCTTCTTTGTCTCCCTTCTCTCGCGCTATCTATTCCCTCCTTTTCTCTTTCCATTGGAGACTGAGTGTTTTTTTTTATTTCAAAATTACAATTGCTCACAGTTTTTCTGTCTTCCAATTTAACTTGGATTTGTCGATGTGCTCATCTGTTGCCATGCCTTTTTTGGTGATACTTGTGTTGACTTTCTGTTTCGGAATTAATTTGTGAGCTTTTGTTACCAATTTTGGCGTATGAACAGAGCACTGCATGACAGCTTCTTATGAGAACTAGATAGACACATGACAGGCTTTTGATTATGGTTTATTTTAACGAGATGGGAATTTGTCACTAGAAAGTAGTGCTTATACCAACATTATTCAAAGATATATGACAGGCTTTTGATTATGGTTTATTTCAGCTTCTCTTCTGTTTGTAGCCACTTCTTGTTTGCCACTTTTTCATTATGGTTTATTACAGCTTCTCCTATGTTTGAATTATGGTATTAAATTTTTAATTTTGACTTGATAACTGGGAATTCTGTTACACTTGCATTAGTTCTTGAATGTTGAGTTCATGGATATATAACTAGACATACTGCTGCCCATTAAAATGCAGAGCTTGCAAGATTGTGAAATGGTTGAGGTGAATGCAAGCACCATCAATGGTGGTTTCACTGCTTTAGAGTTTAGACATCTTTCTAGAAGATGAAATCGAAAAGGAAACGGAAGAAACAAGCAGCAGGAATATTTCCCTTAAATATTTTTTGATTCTGATCAAATTATACATCTCATTGTTTTGTTCAACACGTCAGTGTTTTTCGCATTGATTACTTTTTTCACGCATCATCTTTAAGTTGGGTCATCATCAACAATAGGGGCTTATACATGTGCAATTACAATGCTGCACTCTGATCATCAGAGCTGATGCTGTCACTAATAAACTCCGGGAGGTTAGTATTTGCAGTAAATGTTTGAGTCTTCTGGTTTTTATGGAAACAAAATAGACAGAGCATCCATTTAATTTCTTCTCTGAAATAACACAGGTTAAGTGGGAATCAAGAGTGATGACGAGGATGACAATGATGAGGATTCTGATTCTGATTCTGATGGAGATATTATTTTGGCTGTTCCAAAAGAATTTAGATATGTTTTAGGAATGGTATAAACTAAAAATTCCTTAGATATTCTTATGACTAATACTACTCTGCAATGGTATACAGTTGCATTTGTTTTTCTTTTCAAATTGTTTTTGTTTTTAATGTTTTCAGTACTAATATATGATATTTATCTCGCCTTAGGATCAAAGCATTGACATGAAACCTATCCTTGCAATGATGGGTAAGTGCCACAAACCATAATCTTTTTATTAGCCATTCAATTGCATATCTAATTGTCCAGAATTCAAGTCTAATCAATGAGATGAAGTCTTATTTGTTATTATCACATCATGTGGATACTTTATCAAATTTAGTCTTTGTTATTGGAGTTACAAAGTGTTCATTTTTCCTTGTAAACTCTTGCATCTTGTCTTGTGCCATATTTAAGCTTTGTTATTTTTCAATTAAACATATTGTTGCAGAATGTAAGTAACACTTACAGGATAAAAAGAGTGCCTAGATTCACCAGAGGTACTACTCATATTTTAGCATTAACATTTCCATTCATGATTTTTGCCCCAACTGTTGTCTTCATAAGAATACTTTATTATTTCTAGACTTGAAGTTGAAGTTGGTTTGGTTTTAAAAGTGAATTCGTGTTTCCAATTGGCAACTTTAATTAATTAGAGTTTAAGAGACATTTCATTTATAGATAGGCCTCAATTTACTTCGTTTGACATTAAGAGTTTATTATTAGATATGTATTCGTTCATAAATGGCATAGGTGGGCTTCCTTCAATCCTATTTTTTTTTAAAAAATTAAAAATAATAGGGTCGGCTTTCAGTGACAACCGATCCTATTGATAGGGGTATGGTGTCGGTTTTACAAGAGCAAGGACACAATTTCCTCACTCAGCCGTAAAAAGAGCTCCTATTGATAGAGTGTTGACGCCATTGTATGGTGTCGCGAACATTAGAACCGGTTCAAAACCGATTCTATTGGAGAAAAAGCCGACTCATAACAAATTTCAGCACTAGTGGAGATACATTCTAGGGAAAGCTATACATCTCAACTAGGTTGATACCCGTAGCAAACCAAAGAAGCATAACTGGGAAATTTATTAATATTTAGAATCTCAAGTGGAGGTTAAATTAACAATATAGAGTAGCAACTAGAATTAATAAATCGGTCTGAAAGAAACAGAAAGGGTAAGTGGACATTTTTACAAAAAAATGAACATATGAAATGAATCTCCTTAGTGAAAATTGCTCTGAATGATTGCACTATGCAACCCCTTGAAGATGTAATTGTTTCTTTTTTTTTTAATTTGCAAATTGTTTTCTGAAAGGTTTTATGCCGTGTGTTTTCTACTTACAAAACAACTTATTATAAGATCAAAATTATACCTTAGTTTTTGTAGCTTGCTTTTTAGTGCATTATAAGCACCCAAATTTTGACCAAATAAAAGACCAATTATGGTCTACAAAAAAAAAAAAAAAAAAATTTCCACTGTCTACATATAAATTTTGTTTCTACAAGTCATTTTACTAAATATTCCTACTAACGAATTCTTACAAGTTGTATTTATGGAACAGGTCATCTCCTTATTTTTTGCCCTTGTTTTGCACTTTGACGTGGTTTTTCAAGATTCATGAGTATGCTATGATATTGTAATAGTAAAGCACACTAATATATAATTGAGGTGGTTCCATTTTCATGGTCTTAGAATCATTTTTTTTTTCAAAAACCTCGGGTGTTACATTGTGTTCCATCGTCGGGAAAAGGTTGGAATAGGTGAAAATTTCGGGGTGCTCATCTCAACTAGGTTGATGCGAGACACTTGCCTACAAAACACCCATCCCTCTTTTCATTAATAAGTCAAATTACAACGTTCTCCGATAGAGGATAAAGTTATGTACGATCAAGTAAATTGGTTGGATGTGCAATAATATCACTCAGGTTATTAATGAAAAAACTGAGATAAAAATATGCGTAACGAATCATATGCTCAAACGCTTTCTAAGTGTATATAAACAATAAGGGAAAAAGCACCAACAGATAACTTACTGATTAATTGCAGCAGAAATGAACGTAAAACTTGATATGAGAGAACAGATGAAGGTTGAAACTCTTGTTGGAGGGAAGAATAAGATGTGGCTTTCCAATGGAAAAATTAAATCACAGAATTCCTTTCCCTGTGTTCGTTTGTCTTTCCACCTCAAGCAATATAACGAGCATAGGAAAGCACTGACATTTGACTCTTCCTTGTGGACCAAATCAAAGCATTAATTTCATTGCAATATGATATGTATACTTTTATGAACATTTCATTAATTTTGTTGCGGCTTTTCACATTGCAATGAGACCATTAGACTACATGCCATCTTTTCAACTCAAAAACTTTTTTTTTTTCGGAAATACACTTAATTACATGACAATAGTTTTCTTTTTCAATGCATCAAATTCAATTTTACATAAATACTGAATGTGTTTTAACACAAGACCAGGGCACAGGCCCGCAAGCCCTGCTCATGCTCGATCTTCGTGGTATGGGTTTGGAAAAGTAATTTATAATATAAGCCTGGTCCGAGCTCGTAGTAGTCCAATTAATGTATGAGTGAGGTTTGGGTTTAATATCGAAAACCAAGTCCGGCCCTCTGGCCCGATATAAATTAATAATACATAAATTTTGTCTATTATAAAGGCAAATATTACCCATGCAATTAATAATGTCAATATAAATTTTTTTAAAAAAAACTGCCAATATAAATTTTTAAATGAAGCAATTCGAATGTGCAAGGGAGATTGAAATCTGCTTTTGTAGGCGCTCATCATCTACATGCTCTTCAATAAATGGATAATTAATTATCTCAGTTCACAAAATTCGGCTTCTGAACTTCTATTTTGTTCGTAGAATTTTATTACATAAAAAATAATATGAACTATATGAATATGCGTATTTGTTTTAATAAATAAAATTTTATTATAAAACTAATTGGTAGGCATGTGGGCGGGCTTGGGAAATTTTTAATAAAGGTCCGGGGTCGAGATTTCAATTTTTGTTAAGTTGGGTTTGGGCAAAAACATGTGTTGTTTTTTTGGGCTTTTTATATAAATACCCTATATGAGATATCAGTTTCATGTTTACACCTATACATTTAATAAAATACCCCAATTGGATAAACTAATTAACAAAATACCCATTTTTCAAATTTATATGTCCCCCTCTATTAACTACCGTATCTCCACTAATTAATTAATCCACGATTTGCGGCACATTCCATATAAAACACAACGAGCTGCGAAATAGGAACAATTCTAAACGATTCCAACCTTCTTCAACCCCGTTTCTCCATCATCATTTACCTAAGAATAAGGAATCTTGAACTCGATTCCACTAATCTGCAACAAGAAATCTGCAAACGACGGACAAGCTGCAAAATAGGAAAACTTGTAATCGATTCCACCCTTCTTGAACTCGATTCTTCATCAAAATCATCACCCTAACCTCAAAATCGGAAAAAAGGAACTGCATCAACAACATAAAAGACGGCGGGAGATTAGAAACCAATAGGAGATTTCTTCTATAAAGTAAGTTTTCTATTTTGAGATTATTTTCGAAATTGTATGGTGTACATGGGTTTGAAACTCATTCACTAGATTCCCATTATCAGATTATACTATTTAGGGTTTTTAGGTACTAAATCTCGTCAAATGGCATTTTTTTGGAAAGTGTATGGTTTATATGGTTGGGATTCCCATTGATTGTGGTAAAAACGAGATTTGGACCATGATTTCAATTCCAAATATGGTTTTTTAGAAAGTGTATGGTTGAAATGGTTGGGGTTCGATTAAGATGTTTAATCAGAATTTGAATCTAGGGTTTATGAAATTGGTTTTTGAAAATGTGTATGGATTTAGCTACTGTTGTATGGTGGTGTTTGTATAATGTATATAGTTCATTTTGATAATGTGTATAAGCTGGGCTACTGTTGTATGGTTGTAATTGTATATGCATATGTATTTTTATATTTTTATAGTTATTAATTGTATGGATATATCATCAATTTGTATAGATTGTATTGTATACGTTTGAAGTTTACATTTTTTTTATCATTTATAACAGATTTGAACAAGAAGAAGATGAGGACCAGACATTCTGCAAGAAACACCACCTGCACACAACATTCAAATGTAAATTGTGTATGGCTGTATTGGTTTGACTACTGTTGTATGGTTATACACGTATAATGTATATAGTTCATTTTGATGTGTATGGGTTTGGTTACCGTTGTATGATTGTAATTGCATAATAAGTATAGTTCATTTTGATGTGTATGGATTTGGCTACTATTGTATGGTTGTAATTGTATAATGTGTATAGTTCATTTTGTAATGTGTATGAGTTTGGCTATTGTTGTATGGTTGTGATTGTATAATGTGTATAGTTCATTTAGAAACAATTTAACGTAAAAAAAGAAGAATCAGAGAACATGATTAACAAGAAAGAAAGTACTGATTAATGTGAATTCAATTGAGGAAAAATAATCTTTGCTGATAAGGGTGAATCTTACAAAATAAAAAACAACCATAATAAATGTTAATAAAAAGGAAGAAACGGTTGTAATTAAAAAAAGTCATAAAAAGCTCTAATTAAAAACTGTCATATAAAGGAGAATCTTACAAAAATAAAAAACTGATATAATTAACGTTAATAAAAAGGAAGAAATGGTTGTAATAAAAAAATTATCATAATAAACGTTAATTAAAAAACTTCCATATAAGGGAGAATATTACAAAATAAAAAACAGTCATAATAAACGTTAATAAGAAGGAAGAAATGGTTGTAATTAAAAAAATGTCATAATAAATGTTAATTAAAAAACTGTCATAATAAACGTTAATTAAAAATCTTACAATCTTTGCTGATACGGGAGAATCTTACAAAATATAAAACTGCCATAATAAACATTAATTAAAAAGGAAGAAACGATTGTTATTAAAACACTTTAAAAGAGCATTAACAATTTAATAAATGAGTATTTTATTAAAAGAAATATTAAAAATGGGTAATTAGATAAAAATGTTTCAAAAGGGGTATTTCATTAAAGTGAAACTTCATATGGGGTAAAAACCACAATTTCTCTTGCTTTTTGGGTTATTTTTTTATTTGCCATGTTTTTTTTAAAATTTAGGTTCTACAAATCTATAACTTTGCAAAACTCAAAAATTAAGAATTTTTTTTTCTTAACATTTTTTCCTTTTACCTTTTTTTTAAGTTGACTTTGTCAATCCTTATAACTACCCTCTCTTTCTTATTTATTTTGAATTTTGCAACTTCAAACGTCTATATCTCACAAACCGTTGATTTTTTCGAATCGACGCTCTAAAATATTTTGCTCTTCTTAATTTTTTCTTTAAAATGACATACACTTTGTTTTTTTCGAAAAAAATTAATGTTTTGCAATCTTATACGGTGTATAATTAAGGTATAATGTCTTTTTTACTACATTTTCATGAAGGTTTTATAAAATGGTGTAAAATTGTATAATGAATTTATATGGATTTTTTTCTCCTTTATGTTCATAATAGGACCGATTTTCCCTTGAAAATCATGACATGAAGACCTCGAACCTGATATGAAAGCTCTTATACATGGTATAATAGTGGCTATTTTTACAACAAAACTCACTTTCTAGTAAAAAAAAATAATTTATCGTAGTTTTATACATTGTATAATAGGTGTATAATACTTGTTTTTACTGATTTTTCATGAAGATGTTATACATAATATAAGAGTGATATAATGTATTTTATATATTCTTTTTAAATAACATTATACCACTCTTATACATTGTATAACGTCTTCATAAAAAATTATTATTTTTATTATACAGCTATTATACTATGTATAAGATTGCGATAAATTTTTTATTTTTTTAAAAAATTCAAAGTGTATGTCATTTTAAAGATAAAATTAAAACGAACAAAATATTTCAAAGCGTCGATTCAAAAAAATTAACGGTTTGTGAAATATGAAGGTTTGAAGTTGCAAAATTCAAATTAGATAGAAGATAGAATGTATTTACAATGGAATAAGGGTAAAAACAAAAAGAATCTAATAAAATGGTAAAGTGAATATTAATTTCTCATTATTGTAAAAACAATAAAATCTAATTTTTTCAGGTATATGGTTTAATTACTCTTGTTTTTTTTTTTCAAGGAACAGTTTGTTTTGCTAAAAAGGATTACTTTAAAGTGAGTTTATTTGTTATTATCTATTTAAACTAAAAACACATAAAAGTAAATAGTGTAAGCTAAAAGATATGAAATAACAATAATAAAAACACAAACATCACCCATCCCTTTCCTCCAACGAAATCTTTCCTTAAGAACAAAGATCTAAGGTTTCTCAACTTAATACCCTGAGTTTACCTCTTGGCTTCACCCTTTTTCTAAAGCTATTGATTTACACTTCCACTAAGTCTCACTAAATCAAAACCCTTGGATTATGATTAGTTGAGCATGTGATGTAAAGCTAATACCCTTAGTATACACACAATCTCCTATGAGTCTCATGTATTGAGCATGTAACATAAAGCTAATACACTAGTGGAGAATAGGGCAGTGGCATCGGTTGAAAATGACCTTTCGCGTCGGTTTTGAACCGACGCCACAGCCACCGACGCGAATAAATTTCACGTTATGGCGTCAGTTTTATAACCGACGCCATTGTTAAGTATCAGCGTCGGTCCCTACGTAACCGACTGCAATAAATGACGCCATTGTTGCATTAATTCCGTCGGTTCCTATACATAACCGACTTCAATAAATGCAATAATGCCGTCAGTTCCTATACATAACCGACTGCAATAAATGAAATAATGCCGTCGGTTCCTATACATAACCGACGGCATTGCTGTACAAAACCGACTGCAATAATTGACGCCATTATTGCAATAATGCCGTCTGTTCCTATACATAACCGATGGCATTGCAATACAAAACCGACTGTATTGCACTCGGTTACAATAAATGACAATGTTGATTTGGAGTCAGTTCTTTTTACAAACCGACGGGATTGCGTTAATTTGTATAAAAAAATTTTACTTTTATTTATTTATATCCACATGAAACCTGTTAAAACAGCATTACTGTAAAATTTTAATAATAACAGTCTCACAATTATAAAAACTAGAAACAAATAAAGATAAACTACAAACTATATGAAAACATATATGATACTGAATTTGATATAGCATAGGAAACTGAAAGATAGTATAAACAATGCATAGGAAAGCGACTAGCTAGTATAAACACTAATACATTCTGTCATTTGGATTCAAGTCAAAGATAATAAAACTAAAACTAAAACTAAATATCGGTTCTTGCAAAACTAAAACTAAAGCACTCATATTTATAAAACTAGCTACTTTAACATAGAAATTATCAAATGCGAAGCCAACATGTCGGTAACCTCTT
>CATIWQ010265809.1:0-11865 GCA_949673415.1 Euphorbia schlechtendalii | reverse complement strand
ATGCCAGGTTGTTGGAGGATGGCGTTCCTTGCACTTGAAACCATAATGCCCCAGCATAGCTTGAGCAATGCTATTCTAATTAGTGGCTATGTCCAATGGAAGGTGGCTATACCATTCGTTGACCGGGTGGCCTAAGGTGACGACGAAGAGCTTAGCCATCATTCGGTCGCTGACCCTCAATGCTCTCATCACCGTTTAATAATGCATCAAGTGAGCGCATGGGTTGCCAGATCCTATGTACTTCTCAAATTGCGGCATTGCAAAGTTTGGGGGTAAGCTGTCTTCATCCTCGATTGTCAGTTGTGCAGGGTACGTGTTCCTTAAGTGGCCACCGTGAATGGCTAGGAATTGTTACCATAGTTTCACCATGCCAGGTTGTTGGAGGATGGCGTTCCTTGCACTTGGATAAGAGCTATATTGCCCCTAGAGATATGCCACAAAATGGGGTAGTTGAGGTGCTTGGAATTGTGAGGCAACTGACATACTCTAGTTAGGAACAATGTGTTGGGTCATTCCTTGGTAGAAAGGCCCTGGTGCGAATGTCGGCTGGACAGGCTGCCCCTGGAAGAATTGGTGACTAGATTGTTGATGGAAAGGATTAGCGAAGTTGAATCCTGGCAGACCAATTTGGGCCTGGTTCTGACTTTGTCCTGCCCTGAAGGTAGTAGGAGTAGAGGACATTGCATGCAAGATAGGAGGTCTGCCTATTGGATTGATGTTGTTGAGGGTGACCTCTGGGCTGGACACTGCATTATGGGCCCTCCCGACGTGTTGGCGAATGAGCGATGCTAGATGTTCGCTGTTGGCAAAGGCTATTAGGGTAGCTACGATCTAGACGCTCACCGATGATTGTTGAGAATTTTATCCTGTAAGGATGGGTCGATCTTCCCTTACACCTTCTCCTTGTGAATTAGCCATAACAGTGCATTGAACTGAATCTGAGTCTAAACCCGAGTCCTCACTTGAGTCAATGTATGGAACCCCCTCCAGAATTGGGGAAACACAGACCAAGCGGCGAGTAGGCCTCTTCTAAGCCCCTTTGATACACGAATAGAATATTTAACCGTGCATGCAAGATTCGTGATATGATCCATGATGCGGGTAGTGCATGAGATTTTTAATGTTATAGCTGCATTCACAAAGGGGTTAGTATGCCATGATGTGAAATAACATGTATGTCAATCCATTTGAAACAAACAGGTTAGTTGTTAGGTACAAATGAAAACATGTGGAAATGAATAATCCAACAACGGGGGTTGGATTTGAGATTTGTACATTGTCAGTGTGACATCATAATATGAGTGGTGTAAGTGAGTTGACTAAGCTACCTATGTTGTAATAGGCCAATGGTTTGAGGTTTTATACTATGACTAGGTCTCATGGGATGAGGAGGTTAAAATTGTTTCGGGTAAGCGGTCGACATACCCTAATAAAATGAAAATAACTACCATATGTAGCTACCTAATGAATGATTTGGTTATTTCTCCCAATTAGGGAAAAGTTTTTGGATACCTTTGTGGTCATCACTATTTGAGGGTATGTGGTGATACATGAATTATTACCTCGTGTGGGTGAATGAGTCAGGTATGAGGCGTATACCCTAGTAAGGTAAGACTTTTGAAGTAAGTTTGCCTCGTGTGGGCTTAGGTTAGGACATCAATTGGGATATCCTTTAATGTGGGAAAAATGGTTTTTGGGTAGATATTTGCCCCTTTTGGCCTTTTGGTGTGTGTGATTGCCTCGGAAGGGCTATGAGTTGGATATCGAGTGGAAATCTCATGGGTAACATGTGGGATATATTATTGCCCCTTGTGGGCTAAGTGTTGGATGTCAATTGGACATCACGTAGTAAAAGGAAGGTATATTTGCCATGTGCAGGTTAATAGCGGGATGTCAAGTGGACATCTCAATAAAAAAAGGGGTAAGTGATGTCCCTAAGTGGTTTCATGTTGTCCTAGGGTGACACGATCTATAGTGTCAACTGTGTCTAATTGTATGTGATATTATGATGATAAAGTGATATGTACATTTAATATCATGAGTGTGTTCGTTCGAGTGTTTGCACAAAAATTCGTGGTCAGTATGACATTTGTTTAGTGACATAGCATGCAACGTCCAATCTTCCAACCATATAACTCCCGCGTGTAGGGTTTTTGGCTAGTCTCTATCCTAATTTTGGTTCATCTTAGTATCATGAAGATACTAAGGAGCGCACCTGTAAGAAAATATAATGCATGATTGCGTTTGTTGGGTAACACCCTAGAGAAAAGGCCTATGGTTTATTTACATGAGGCTTGTAAATGGTTGCTAATGTAGAAAGTTCTTGTCACGTTAAAATACACTCCAAGCCTCTCCCGAAATGGGTTGAGGGAGGTACATGCGATATGGCAACAAGTGCTCCACCCGCTCAAGTACTATCTTTTCCAAGCTCATCATCTTTTTCTGATTTTATTTGTGGACCTAGGAATATTTTTTATTTCTTTTTATGTAAATAATGTTATAATTCTCTTCTTCATCTTTATTTCTTTTCTTTATTTTTTTAGAATACCCCAACGAAGGGAATTAAAATTATTCCCAAATAACAGACCTCACCTTATGCCATGTGATCATTTTCACTAATAAAATTGATCAACATACGTGTAAATAAAAATGAAAATGAATTATGTTTATTTAAATTAACAGCTTTAAAATCATCGATGTTTTAATTATGGTAGCGAGAGGTTGCATCCCCTGATTTTTGAAAGCCTTGTAATTTTTATTTTTCGCATTTATTTTCCGCATCTACTTACCGCTTTGTGGATGGTTTATTATTCCACTTTATGGATGTTTTATTATATTGCAATAAGTGAATCATGCATATAAATCTAAAAATGACCTAAATGCGAATATGCATAACTAAGAAAATATGGTTTTCTATAGATGTAATATAATGTGATCACATAAGAAATAAGTAACTTATCCCGGACCCGAATCTCTGTGTCTTAGTGGGTCGTTCCCTGGACGTTAAGCCTCACAGGGCTTTAATTCCTGGAAAGAGCTAATCCAGGTGGTGACTCCACACTAAGAGATGGTGGATTCGGGTTTGACCAAATCTAAAATGTTTTTCACTCTCTCTTTCAACCTTTTCCCCAGGTCCCCGACCCAGTGCTTTCTTTTTTCAAACACCCCGGAGGACCTCGCCTCTCACCCTCCGCGCGCTCTCGGCCCATCGCTCTGTGTTACCCGCTCATAGCGGTAAATGACTTCAGAACTAATAGGACCATGTTGTTGATGGAATTACACAAGATGTAAATGACATCGACCTTTATGAAGTAATTTTTGAAGTCAATATGATTGACACGAACCCTAGAGAGTGATGGCTTGACACTAGTGCTACCTGGCATATATATTGCAACAAGGAGTCTTTTGCTGGATTGAATCTTATAGAGAATGGGGAGAAACTTTTCATGGGAAATTCTGCTACTTCCAAGGTGAAAGGACGCGGAACTATGATTCTGAAAATGACTTCCGCCAAAGAAGTCAAACTATAAACTGTCTTGTATGTTCCAGACATCAGGAAGAATCTTATTTCTAGGAGCTTCTTGAGCGCACATGGATTCAAGATGGTATTTGAATCTCAGAAATATATTTTATCCAAAGGGGGCATGTATGTGGAGAAGGGATACGAATGTAATGGAATGTTCAAATTCAATTGTATCTCTTATAAGCATGGTTCTATTAATATAAATAAGAATAATGTTTCTGCTTATATGGTTGAGTCTTCTAATTTGTGGCATAGTAGACTTGGGCATGTTAATTTTGATACGTTACGATGTTTAATTAACTTAAATCATATACCCACATTTCATATTGATAAAACACATAAATGTGAAACTTGTGTTGAGACAAAATTGACAAGATCTTCATGTCAATCAATTGAAAGAAATTCAGAACCAATCGATTTGATACATACTGATATTTCTGACTTGAAATTTGTTCAATCAAGAAGAGGAAATAAATATTTTATTACCTTAATCGATGATAGCATAAATATTGTTATGTATATTTGCTTAAAAGCAAAGATGAAGCTTTAGAGAAATTTGTACTCTATAAACAAGAAGTAGAAAACCAACTTAATAAGAAAATTAAGAAGGTTAGAAGTAATCATGGTGGTGAATACATTGCACCATTTGGTGAGTCTTGCTTCCAAAATGGAATTATTCATGAAGTAACACCACCTTACTCTCCTCAATCAAATGGAGTAGCTGAACGCAAAAATTGTACTTTAAAAAAATGATGAATGCACTGTTAACCAGTTCTGGTTTACCACAAAACTTGTGGGATGATGCTATTTTGTCAGCAAATTATCTTTTGAATAAGATACCACGTAAGAAATAAGACAAAACTCCATACAAATTATGGAAGGGTAGAAAACCTTCATATAATTACTTGAAAGTGTGGGGGTGTCTTGCAAAAGTAATTACTCCATTATCTAAACGATTGAGAATAGGTCCAAAACGGTGGATTGTATTTTTATTGGGTATGCTAAGAATAGTAATGCATATTGATTTATTGTGTATGAATCTAAAAAACCTAAAATATACAAGAACACTTTGATAGAATCGAAGGACGCTTCATTTTTTAAAGACATCTTTCCATGTAAGAAAATGTTTAAAGATTTAAGATTCAAAAGATCCCGTAAACTTATTGAAAGTGATAATCAAGTTGATCAACAAGATGTTGATAACAATAACAATCTTTGATCAATAAGTGAAGAAGATGATCGAAATTCTCAAGAAGAGAATGAAACGGATTATGAGGCAGAATCTAGAAAAAGTAAAAGGACAAGGATTGAATAATCATATGGTCCATACTTCTTAACATACATGATTAAATCAAAACCTTAAACGTATAAAGAAGATGCAAGCTCTAGTGAATGTCCTTTAAGGAAAGAAGCCATAAGAAGTGAAATTGATTCCATATTGCAAAATCATACGTAGGAATTAGTGGATCTTCATCCTAGAACTAAGCCATTAAGTTCTAAATGGATTTTCAAATGTCAGCTAAAAGCTAATGGAACAATTGATAAGTACAAGGCTCGTTTAGTCATAAAAGGTTATAGACAAAAAGAAGGCCTTGATTACTTTGATACATATTCTCTAATGTCAAAAATAACTTCCATCAGGATGATACTTTCAATTGCCGCTTTACAGATTCTTGAAGTACATCAAATGGATGTGAAAATTGCTTTCTTAATGGAGATCTTGAAGAAGAAATATACGTGGAACAACCTGAGGGTTGTGTAGCTCCAGGTCAAGAGAAGAAAGTTTGTAAATTGGTGAAGTCTTTATATGGTTTAAAGCAAGCACCAAAGCAATGGCATAAAAAATTTGATGATGCCATGATAGCTAGCGGCTATTGTATAAATGAGTGTGACAAATGTATATATGTAAAAAATACAAGTGATGTTATTCTATGTGTATATGTCGATGACATACTCATTGTTGGAAGCAATGAGAAGATGGTAAAAGATACCAAGAATATATTAAATTCTATATTTGTCATGAAAGATATGGGACTAGCAGATGTAATTTTAAGCATTCAAGTTAAACGATCACCTAATGGTCTCATATTAACATAGTCACACTATGTAGATAAAATACTTGACAAGTTTAACAAGGGTGATATTGGTATAGCCAAAACACCATTAGATGTTAGTCTACACTTGTCTAAGAACAAAGGTGAATGCATAGACCTAGTGGAATATGCAAGGGTCATAAGTAGTCTAATGTACCTTACAAGTTGTACAAGGCCTGATATTGCTTATATTGTAAGCAGTTTAAGCAGATTTACGAGTAATCCTGGTAAAAGTCATTGGAGCACTATCGTAAGAATACTAAGGTATTTGCGATATACTTGTAACTATGGATTGCACTATACAAGAGAACCCATTGTACTAGAAGCATATTCTGATGCTAGTTGGATAGCTGACATCAAGAATTCTAAAGGTACAAGTGGGTATGTTTTCACTCTAGGAGGAGGAGTAGTGTCATGGAAATCCTCAAATGATTATAACTCACTCCACAATGCAAGCTGAGTTTGTAGCCATGGATAAAACGAGAGAAGAAGCCAAATGGCTACGTAACTTCTTAGAGGATATACCAGAATGGCCTAAGCCCATTCCTGCAATTTGTATGCATTGCGATAACTAAACAACGATTAAAAGTGCACAAAACATTATGTATAATGGTAAGTTGTGACACATGCGTTGTCGATATAATACTTGGATCAATGGATAACATTGCGGATCTGCTAACCAAAGGGTTAAATGGATATCAAGTTGAAAAGACATCTAAGGGAATGGGATTAAAGCTTTTGAATAATTAAGGCGCTATGTGAAGGAAAAACCAACCATGTTTGAGTAGAGATTCCAAGATCTTGATTCAATGGGATAACCTAACTACATAGACCTTGTGAGGTCACTGTTCAACTAATAAGTTTAATAACTTTTTCGCAAAGAGTTTGGCTATATATTAATGGTGCCAAAAACTTGTTCGTGTAAAGTATAGGTGTTATCAATACCTCTTATCAAATAGAAAAATGATGATAACTGCAAGTAGACAGTTGCGATGTAGTTTTAAAAGATATCGATCCCACAGGGAAGGACTAGCTCTAAAGATCAACAAGGAAGATAAAAGAAAGAAAATAAAACATATTGATATTTTGGATAGGAGGGTTAGAATGAAGAATAAGTTAATATAGATATGAAACATTAGAGAATCTAAATATATAGATTTTCCCTACGAAATAAGGATAGCAGAGAAAACATGCAATTTCAACATAGATGTTACGATTCACAAAACTAATCTAAAAGACTCGGTTCAAAATACCCAGATGTTCAATTATTCGTTGCAGAGAAGCACATGAAATAACTTTTCAAAACCTAGCGCAAAAAAATTAAGACAATTATATAAATCTGGACAACGTCAATACTATGCTTAGTATGAGTTGCTCTCACATAGTGACATTTAGCAAGTTACCATTCCAAAAATGTTGGCTCACTAAATAGAGTTATATCACAGATCTAGTGATTATACACGATATTGTTAACCCCAAAACTACTCTTAAAATTAACTCCAATGCATATAACTTGATTAATATAAAAGACTTAATACGAAATACGTATTATGACACATAGACATATCATAAACTTTGAAATAGAAAGTATAAGTAGAAAGCAAAGCTAAGTTGTAAGGTATGCAACTGAAAGCTAAAGTTGATCAGACCGTATCCACTCTTTAATGGGAGTCGTCGATTTCCGCAATTCCTACATCTGCTTTGAATTCATTCTCGGCCTGTACAGAACCTCCGCTAGGATGCTATTCTTTGCGAATATCAAATAAATGAATATTAAAGAATGAAAACTTTTATTGATAAGTGATTTGCAAGTACACTTATATAATAATCGCTCCAGAATATAGAGAAATCTAGTGATCGAAACAAGGATTCGAATCACTTAAACATTTTCTCACTAACACTTATGAACATAGTGAATTCTCTATCTACACACACTATATCTCACTCATGCACTCTAATGCACCACTTGTTGCTCGAAATTGTAAGGTTTGGAGCCCTATTTATAGAGTTCGAAGGGTTGCGTCTATCCATACGAAGAGTTGTGTCCATTGGTGAATGATTGCATCACTTCAATGTGATTAGTTGAGAAGCTTCAATCTAATCCATATTGGATAGTCACCGTTTCATGATTGTTTGATTTTTGATAGGTGCCTATTCGTTGGTAGTTGATAGCAGTTGATCATGCTTATCTGGCAGTTCGTAGTTAAGAAGATAAAACCAGAAAATGATCCAAGTCACGTCCGCGATATACAAGTCACGACTATGAATCTTTGATTGGCAGAATTCTGTTCTGAAGAAGAACAAGTCACGATCGCGAATGGTTATCGCGACCGTAAATTGCATTTTTCCTCAGAATTATCCTTGCAACTTCACCAATCTTTGACAGCTTTGATCCTAAGACAAATCTTTAAGTTCCACGCATCCTTTTGCACCTTTTTCACTCTTTTTTCATAGAATTCCATTTTAGATCATTTTACTCCCAAGATTTACCTAGTATCTGCATTTGCATAAAAACCAACTACGTACCACGTGAAATCTTTTATATGAAGTATAAAAATGACTTAATCTATAGTGTTTAATGTGTAAAATTAATATGATAATAAGTGTAATTATACACTTATCATACCCCCACACTTAACTTTTGCCTTGACCTCAAGGTAAATTCAACAGAAGTGTATGAATTGGTAAACAAGTTCGTACCTCATTTGGCGAAAGACTATTGTAGTCAATACCACATTCCACGTTGCAAAAGATTTCAAGTAGAAGTTTGAAATTTCCCACAAATTAGTAATGTTCAATTTATATAGTTTAGTTGCATACCTTTGCTCTTAATGGAGAGTCAACCGAATTGCATCTTCATATAAGCATTATATGCATATTCAAATATTACCTTCTCTTAAGCATAGTATAAAGTATAAAGGACATAAAACCCACTCTTTGATTAATTTCTCTCAAGGCAGTTTTAGGTAACCTAGGATGCCAAAACACTCTTAGTGGTTGCATTTTATGCTCCATACCACTCTCCTCTTTTTTCAGTGGTTGCATTTTATGCTCCATACCACTCTCATTTTTTTCTTTTAAGCATATGTTTTTAAGTACTTTGTACTTTGCACCCATTTTTCATGCTATGCTTTCTTTTCTTTTTCACTCAATGAATGGTTGCAATTTCTACTCCGTACCATTCCTCACCGTTTGTATAACTCATTGTTTATCCTCTCTTTCTTTTAATTTTTCTTTAATACCCTCATCCTTTATTGATTAATTTCAAAGTATTATGGCTATAGTTTCCTAACACTTTAAACACACTCAATAATATAGGACTTATTCAAGATTTGTGTATAAAACTCATAGTAAGAATACCATTAGATATTACTCCACTTAAACTTATCAGAAACATTAAACTAAAACTATATAACTTATACTAATTCATGTTGCATCTAAATATATATCGAAACTTACTTGGAATGTTGCTTTCGAATGTTACTCACCACTCATCCTTGCCAATTGCTAAATGTTGTGCTAATAATGCTCAAATTCAACATGCGCTCAAATTTTGCACTAACATCAAACTTGTAAATACCTAACACTCATAATAACCTTGGACAAATGTTAGTAAAGTATAAGAAATGATAATGTATAATTAACAAAAATATCAAGAAAAATTTTCAAATACTTCAATTTTTTTATTTTATTCAATTTTTTTTTAGATTTTACAAGATTTTTACAAATGTCCCCCCACACTAAAGAACACAATGTCCTCATTGTGAGACATCATAAAAATAAAAATCTAAGCTAGTCTAAAAAATTGAATTGAAAAAATAAGGTAAAGAAAAGAATAAACCCGTTTTATTATGAAGGAGAATCCGAGGGACTAGGAGTGAATTGACAATTTTTTTTCTAAAGAATGAAAGTAATTTTCGAAGCATCGATTTATTACTTTTCTTTAGAATCTTCATGTCTTTCTTCATAACTCCAAGTTCTGCTTGGCAATTATCCAATTTAAGTTGCATGCTTGCCTTCCAATCTTCTGGAGCTTTTTCGTTTTCTTCATCATCTTCTTCTATTTCATGCATCGGGGCTTTTCCTTTGCGACGGCTAATGGTTGGATTTGATGGTCTGATGGAAGAATCTTCTTGGGTTAAATTTAGTTTCTTGGTGCGATTGGAATAGGAGTAAGAAGAATAAACACCTTCGTATTCTTGGAGTAGCCCGGTGTTCTTCAAATAATTTCCATCCATGTAGAAAATATACTCACCTGGTTGTTGGACATAGGGGAGTTCTTCTCTAGCACCCAAGATTATGGCAGTGATAATCTCGGCCGCTCTAATCTTGCTTCTCATACTCGTCGAGTTCTTCTGCATCATATCCCATATGGTATCCACAAATTCTGCTTTTTGTTTCATCAAAGCGCATGAAAGAATAAGAAAGTCTTTCTTTTGGACCTTTGTATTCTCTACTTGACAAACTACATAAGTGGAAAGGTATTTGTGGAGAAGAAGAATGCATTCATCCTTAATAAGTTTGTTAGGAGAATTTTTGGGATCAAAGACTCTCTTACCCGATAAATTTACCCAAACTCTATTAGGTTGAAACGAATCCGTCATGCTTGATGAATTAGCAATCTCGAAACCGAACCATTCACCCATCATCTCTCTTGTGACGGTGTATTGTTATCCTTGATTACGAAATTGTATTGCCCTCTTTCTTGAATCTTCGAAATCAAATGTTACCAAACACTCGAGAATCCAATCTCTATTTTGTGGAAAGCGTAAAGTCACAAATCTTGTAAAACCAAGAGTTGAATGGTAGGCTTCCATCTCTTCACGGAGACTAAAAGTTTCCAAGAAGACTAAATCGAGGAATATCATTCCAGTGATATCCAATTTTCTTAGCTTCTGAAATCTTTTACCCTCTTCTCTTATCCTCAATGGGAAAGGATAATCAAATTCTTCTTGAATTGATTAGGATCCTCTCTTATGTGCTGCTCTCTTCACACGAGTCATATTGGTTTTGAAGAAAAAGGTTTGAAAAGGTTTAAATGTTTGAATGTAGAAGATGAGAAAAGCAGAAATTTGTAGGCTTTTTAGAAGGTGTGGTGGCTAGGGTTCAACTTGGACCTATTTATAGAGGTTTAATGGGTCTCTAATAATAATCATAAATGGGATTTTAGTTGTTTAGGCTCAAAACTAGCCGTTAATGGCGGTTACGGACATCTATCACATGTCAGTTCACAATCTGTAATGGTTATATTTTCCCCGTGTCGCAATTGTGAAGGCCAGTCGTGATTGTGACTTTCTTCATGATAGAAATAGAATTTTTTGATATCCGGTAATCGGTTGTCGTGACCGTGAATTGCATTTTTCTTCAGAATTCTCCTTGTAACTTCACCAATCTTTGACATCTTCGATCCTAAGCCAAATCTTTAAGTTCCGTGCATTTTTTTGCACCTTTTTCACTCTTTTTTCACAGAATTCCACTTTAGATCATTTTACTCCCAAGATTTACCTAGTATATGCATTTGCATAAAAACACAACTACATAACACATGAAATCTTTTATATGAAGTATAAAAATGACTTAAACTATAGTGTTTAGTGTGTAAAATTAATATGATAATAAGTGTAATTATAAACTTATCAATCAAGATAGAATTCAAAGTAGACGCAAGAATTGCAGGAATTGATGACTCCCATTAAAAGAGTGGATATTGTTTGATCAACTTTAGCTTTCACTTGCATACCTTACAACTTTACTTTGTTTTCTACTTATACTTTCTATTTTGAAGTTTATAATATGTCTATGTGTCATAATGAGTATTTCATCTTGTGTCTCTTATATTAATTAAGTTATATGCTTTTGAGTTATATTTAAGAGTGATTTCGGGGTTAACAAGATTGTGTATAATCACTAAATCTGTGATTATAACGCAGTTTAGTGAGCCAACATTTTTAGAGTGGTAACTTCCTAAATATGGCTATGTAAGAGCAACCCATACTAAGAATAGCAATATTGTTATCCAGGTTTTTATGAGTGTCATAATTCATTTATCCTAGATTTAGAAAAGTCATTTCATGTGTTGCTCTATAGTAAATTATTGAATATTTGGGCGTCTAGAACCGTGTTTGTTAAAGTTATCTAGTGTATGAAATATTCTTGATGATTTTGCATGTTTTTCTCTACTATACTTGCTCTTAGGGAATATCTATATAGTTTACATCTCCTTTAATCTATTCATGCATCTGTCTATTC
>CATIWQ010265807.1:0-27886 GCA_949673415.1 Euphorbia schlechtendalii | reverse complement strand
AAAAATTATGTTTCGTAGCTGTCACGCTTTAGTACTGCGTTTGGGGCCGAATGTCTACATAATGCTCTTTAAGAACATCGGCTATTGCGAACTAAAAAAAATATGTTTAAATAAAAGGGCTTTACTTTCAACTAAATTATTATTCTCCAATGATTTGAAGTTTTAAACAACCAATTATCAAAACTATATATTAAATAATGGAAATGCCTAATGAAGAATATAAGCCGTTGATGTCTGGTTGAGCCCCCCACACGATTCTTTATTGCCACATGATTTGTCTAAATGCGGACCCCACTTTACTTTGAATAAATATATAATCATAATTAAGAAGATAAATAAAAATTGATACAATGGGTAAAAGGTTACGGGAAATATGGGTTAATCAATCAACATAACCACCCTCTAAAATATGTAAGTCTACAATAATTGGCCTTAATTACATTAAAATATTTAGCTCATACTAACTTAACACCTTCATGGTTGACAAAATTATCAGCAGCACCAGTCATTATTAAGAGTAAGGTGAGAGAACGTTTATAGAAATAATTTGGTTGAAAAGAATAACGTGGACATTATTTTATTCTGGTGATAAGAATACGCATCCCTCTCCATGTATACGCTGGTTACAATTTTAATTTCCTTTTTTCTTTCTCCTATTTTTTATATAAATTTACTTGCTTAATCAAATTCAATAACAATTGTTCAAATAATATTTTCTTTACAATAAAGTTGTATATTTCCTTATTATATTAGTTTTTTTTATTGAAGAATATATATTAAGTATTTTTTAATGAGAAAAATTATGATTTAATTATTTTTATTTTTATAAAAATCAATTATATTTCATTTTTTATTTCAATCTCTCATGCAAACTTAGTGTCTCATGTTAAGTGTAATAATTTGATAAATATTTATGAAATGATAATATTGAAATCCTGATACATAATATATATTTATCAAAGTTCATTGATAATTTTGTTAGGTATGTATATTATGAATATTAAATTTATTGTTGAAATTTTTTGAACATGTATATTTTCATTTTGTAAATGTCCATTTATAATTTATTGTCAGGATCCCTAGAATTTCAGAAACAACTCTAATTACTAGTGGAAGGTAAAAGTTATTAACACCAAAGAGAGTTGGTGAATGCCTATTAAAATGGTACTACTAACTATAAGAAAAAAAAGATCCCAACTATATTTAATGCTGTAGTTAATTACATGTACTGGCACCCATTCAATAATTTGATAGATATTGATTCCGTTGCACAATAGCAAAAATAATTGTTGTACTATTGAAACCAATATATACGAGGGGTTGACATAAGAAATATTTTATTTAAAATAAAATTTGACTTTAATCTATTGTTCACATGTCAAACTACAATATGAAATAATTCAGATCAAAATCATGTGCTAATTAATAATCTTAACGCCCTACAACATGCAGCTCCCAATCCCCATTAATTATTCCCTAACCGATGTTTTCACTTCATTATTATCATATGAAATAGTACAAACTAGCTAGCTTCTTGTAACGGTCACATACATGCATGTAACCCATACATTAATTAATGCAATACCCTTTAGGAAATTGTATTATATTAAAGTAATTAGCTAGTACTGTCGGCTTCAAAACTCTCCAATTAAAAGTAAAATCCAAGTAATACCTGGAACGACATGGCTCAAATTCATCTCACTCTAGTATCATTTCACACACGAGCAATTTCTAAATCCCAAAATATAAAGAACTAGTAATTCCTTACGATACTGTTTCATGTCAATAAGTCACCTGAAACATGTTTTTAGACCAAAATGAAAAAAAAAAGGTCTAGAAAAGGTTGAATACAGTAATATACACATATATACCCTATTCGAAATTCCTACTGTAACTCCTTTAAAAGTAATCAAATGCAGTGGATTTGAGCTTCCGGTCATAAAACGACGACGTTCTTTGCATTATGGGAACAGCAGGGGGCGGCATTGTTCTTATGAGAGCAAAATTTAGCCCCTTAAAAAACGGGTGGGTTTTGACCTCGGCTGCTCCACGTTTTGACCCGAGTCTGTTATTCGGGTCTTTATTAAGTAACCTGGATATCAAGTCCCGTGCATGGTGCTCAAGAGAAGAGGAAGGCAATTGTGTGGGGAAACTCAACGGCTTCTTCACAATGCTACGCAGCGTTTGCTCATTGGACGGAGCTGCAAACGGCGTACGTCCATAAATCAGTTCGTAGATAAAAACGCCAAGTGCCCACCAGTCAACGGCGTTACCGTGAGACCCACCAGAGGCAACTTCCGGCGCCACGTATTCATGAGTCCCAACGAAAGACCGTGACCGGGCATCCACTGGCTCGGCCACAAATAGCCGGTTCGGGCTCAGGGTTTGGATTTTCTTCGACCGGAAGAGCCCGTTCACGAGCTTCCACAGAGTCTTGCTGGAGCGTGATCGAGTAAAGGAGGGAATTGGAGATGATGTGGAAGCCGGAGATGATGAGGGAGATTCAACGGCTGGGATTGCATCTGAGCATAATGATAGGTCAAAATCTGAGAGCATGATGTGACCGTCTGATCTGACTAAAACATTTTCAGGCTTTAGGTCTCTGTAGATGATGCCTAGCATGTGAAGGTATTCTAAAGCTACAAGAACCTCCGCTGCATAAAATCTGAAACCAAACAAATCAAAATTAAAATTTACAATATTTTCCCGGGAGCCAAACACTCAACAGAAAACTTTCAAGCAAAAACAAAAAGGTCTGTGAAAAAAAGGAAAATTCTGATTTCGTCCATACAAAGTAAAGAGAGCTATTCCCAATGTGGTACATTTGAAGTAAAAATTAAAAAACTGCCTAGAGTGAAAAGATGCTTTTATGCCATTAACGGAAAAACTTCACAATACAGAATATCAGCTCAGAAAACCAGAAAACAATTTTTCAAATCTTCAATAATAATACAAAATAGAGATTATGGTTATTATAACTAGTGATTCAGAAGTAGGGCTAGAATTTATACCTTGCAGAGTTGAGAGAGAAGCGTTTATGTGGTTGTTTATGGCGCAAAGAATGCAAATCGCCACCGGAACAGTACTCCATTACAATGCAAGAGAAATGAGATGCCTCAAACTCTGCGTACAAACTAGGCAAAAAAGGATGGTCTAACATTTTTAAGATCTTCCTTTCCATTTCCACCCTGTGCACTTTCTTCTTCATCGCGGCTGCATCCTTGTCCACCACTTTCATCGCATAAAAGCAAGACCAGTCCACATCCTCATCGTCGAATCTATTGCTACGATCTATATCCAGGCTACAGAGGTAGACGGTACCGATGTCGCCGGCGCCTATCCGGCGAACGAGGTGGAAATCGCGGAAAGTAAGACCGGTTTTCCTTTTGAATGTAGCGGAGCGGATCGCGGAGTAAGCCAAATCGGAAGACCGGTGAGGCTTGAGAGTGAAATTTTCAGTTGAAGATCTGGAATCTAGAAGCTCGAAGGAAAGACGACTGTACGAGCTGCAACTCTCACTGCTCATTGAACTGTTAGAAGAGTTGTTAGTTTTGAAACTGAGATCACCGTCGGAGGAATCACGGTACTCTAACATTTTAGAAGTCGAGAATCCAGTGTAAAACTCTCTCCGGGAAGAGCAAAAACTGGAAAACTAGAATAAGTCAAAAGGGGGGAAAACAATTGGAATCGGATAATATTGTTGATTTCTTAAGAAGGAGACAATGAACTTTAGCCTTTTTCAACAAATCTTCTGAATGGAATCAGTTACTACAGAAAAATCAATAAAAACAATAATCAATGTTTTTGCAGAGTGAGTAATTAGGGTTTCAGGTAGGAAGACGAAGTCCGTACTCGAAGCTGGTTTTTCAGAAAGAGGAAACAAATTGATAGGAGCGAAAAAGTGGAGAGCTGGAGGAAATAGGCGTGGGGTATTTATTTATGGCGGGGAAAGTGATTAACTGATTATTGGTTAATCATGGTTTTTTAACTGCGGTTAAAAAGAGAGGGTTAAAACAATAAAATTGGATTGGTCGACGAAAAAGTAATCCCATGCCTTTTTTTCTTTTTCGTAATTTGGTTTGATGACGTAAGCGACAGGCACGTGCCGAGGGGGGTCGAATGAGCTTAACTCACATGGCAGGTGGTGTGCTGGTGTTTGATTTCTTTTCTTTGGAAAAAGTAAACATTGTTTTGTTAAAAAGGTAAAAATATACTTTAATAAATTAAATAATTTTATTTTATTTAAAATTATTATCATTTTAGTTAAAATTTTATTTTTTTATTTAATATCATTCTCATGTATCAATGCAATATTCAACATTTTTCTAATTTATCTTTGTTTTAGCTATGGAAATAGATTAAGTATAAATGAAATTATAAGGTAATATTTAAATAGGGAAAGAATTTTATGATAAAGTAAAAGAGATAAATTAATAATTTTAATAACAGTAATTCTATATTGACATCAATTGTTTAACACCCGTTGACACTATGCAATCTCCACCATTCATATTGTTTTCATCTTATGGTGGAGATCTAACTACCCAAAGATGAATGGTAGAGATTGTAAAGTGTAAATGGGTGTCAAACAAACTGGTGTCAATATAGAATTACCGTTTTAATAAAGTAATAAATATTTTATTGATCTTTGTGAAAATTCTAAAATGACAATCTTGCAACATCGGAGGGAGTGACTTCTAAGGATTAGTTTGACTGTTATTTCCTAAGTTCTTTTCTGGAATGTATCATTTTCATGTTTTTTAAATAAGAATTAGAGTTAATTTCATGAAAAATAAATCAAATAGTTTCCACTTATATAGCATGAAGGATCAAAATGTATTGTTCAAAATCAAAATATCTAGTTCTATAAAAACTTGTGAGAACAATTTATTTGGACAATAACTTAAAAGTAATACCTAACATATCTTAACAACCCAAAGTTGATAGTTATATTAACATATGTTCTGTTCCTCATAACGCAACCGGTTTTCTTTTTAATTTTCTTTTTGCATATATATACTCCTAAGAGTTTATCATTTTAACTAAATCATCAAAATCAATGAGACGTATATTACACTATTAAAATGATTGTAATCTTTATATTTTATATAAAAAAATTTTCTTCTAATTTACGACTATCAATGGACTATCTTTCTCACCATTAATACATAGGTAATTCAAAACAAATATGATAAAAAAATGTATAAATATTCTAAAGTAACAGATAAAAAAAATCATAAAATAGCTAAAATGACAAATTATTGGAAATGAAAGAAAAATAATACATGATGAAACATCAATTGATCACGGATAATTATTTATTGGTTTAAACTAAAATTTTGCAATATCTTACTTATGTATGCTTCCAAATTTAGTTCTTTTATTGTCGATGGATTGAAATGGACGATCCTCAACTGTTATTTTTTTGCATTGAAAACAATTATAATTTTAATCAATAATATATTGAAGATGAAAGAAAAGGGAAACGTAGGTGAAATTGATAAGACAAGTTGAAGCAGCTGAAATGAAAAGAAAGGGCAGTGAATGACAGGGAAAGCATAAGTTTATGCATATATATGAAGTCTACGAAGATGAAACTTCATACTGCAATTATTGCCTTTTATTCATAACTGATATGATAGTACGCTGGTACCCTTGTAACAAGAAAAGCAAAATTATTAGTTAATGTGTAATACATATTTCCTCAATTAACGTAGCACATACTCGCAATAATTAAATAGTAATTTTTTGAATTTAAAAGTTGATTGTATATTTATTTTTATAATTTTTAATATGCATTACACAAAGGTATAATGAATAACATGTTTTATAAAGTACTTTGAAATTTGAAAACGATATTTATTTATAGGTTTTTCTAAGATCTTAAAACTACAGCTATTATGAAATGGAGGGAGTAATATTTTAAGGATGTCAATGCAGGCTGGTGCATTGTATAATTAATATTCATATTTAACTGTGTTTCTATAATCATTAGTATTATAGCATGAAAATTCCGTTTTTGGATTCGATTTGAACGTCGCGGAACTCCAGATAAGGTTGGATAAATCGTATGGAATTTCTCCTGCAAAATATATAAAGGTCAAAGTAGAATCGAGACTTTGTCCCCGGGGGAGCCTCCGATGCCTAAGTTAGCAAGAGTAAGGTGATATTAGAAAAGTGAGTAGAGAGTATGATTAACCTGTTATGGGAGCTGTCCTCCACTATTTATAGGATCTGCTGAAGTCCCTAAGAAAGCGGAGGTTTGAATATGTCAAAATGGGATCATGATCCTTAGAATTAAGGAGGACCAAGCCCATCCCTTATCAACTCCCCAATTTTAGGAAGTAGTTTCAGTTGACAGATCTCACTGGCTAAGCGGTTGCCGTCTCGCTTAATGAGTCGGCAACATCTTCCTGTAAGCGTTGTGCATGAAGCAAATGAGGAAGGGTCCCTCTTGGGATAAGAGGTACGACTCGACGAGCCATCCGCTTGAGATAGTGACGTCGCCTCACTGTTCGAGACGTTGAGTCGCGTTGTGTCAGCAAAATTCATGCTGTGAGGTAAAGAGATGAGTCTTCGAGGGGGTGATATCATGCTCTGTTAACACAGCATAAATCTTACAACTTAATTTTTCTCGTATATAGAAAATGATTAAATTTCATAGCAACTGAAAATCAGACTTTTTAATTGGCAATGAAAGTGCTTCCATCCGTAGCATATGAATTAATTGGCAATGAAAGTGCTTTCATCCGCTGTATATTAATTGAATAATTGATGTCTGCTTTACATTAAATAAGCATCCAACTACAAACTCAATTATCCTCTAATACTACCAATTCAGTTAAAATTTTGCAAATATGTGTACATCCCGTAAACTTATCACTAAATATCCGTGATTAATTTAAATTTGTGAAAAAATTTAAAATTTTCACATTAAATTTTGATAAAAGTGTCCCATTTTGCTTTTTACTGGTGACGCAATAATTTTTTGTTATTTATCATGTAGAACAATTAGAAAAATTAGAAATGTTGTCATGAAGTTCAATTTATCTAAGTTGGAAGATTAACATGACAGTTTCTACAAATATAATGAACAAATAAATAAGCGGAAATTACCAATAAAATTCTTGTAAAATTTGTCCACTAATATTGATCTTAAAAACCAATCTAGAGCATTTATTCTAATACTCACCACTAAATGCTGGAACTTTGACAATTGACACTTCTCCAAATTTACCCTCTTCTGTACTTTTATTCCTATGTAATAATAACGTTTGTTTTGATTGTTGAATTGATGAAAATGCTTGCAATTTAATTTAAATTCAATTCTTGTATAGTTGTAAATGTAGGTTGAAATAAGTTTTGATTAATTTAGTTTAGCTAAAAGACAAACAATATAACATGGTCTTATAAAGTTAAAACACTAATATAAATGTGATTTGTATCCTGGACTATATATGCAATCTTGTAATATGATATTTAAAGTCTTTCATCTTCAAATATTTGAAATATAGGGGATTTGATTGAATGAGTATATCAGTTCATTTCCCAAGTTCCAGGTATTGTCAGTTTCCACTTGTTTAAACTAGGGTTTTAATAATTATGATCGACCTATCTATTGATGAACCTGTTCACGGGCCGGGCTTGAACACTCGGAATATCGATAAAATGCTTTTTTATGTGGCTCAGATTTGAAACCGGTAACTATTAAATAAACACATAATAATTAATCTATGATTAGTTAGTGATATTGTTGCTTTAAAAATCTCTATAAGTATTATTCATGGTCACCATGTGTATAATAGATCTTAGATTTATATTACTCCCTCCGTTTCCTAATATTTATCATTTTAGACTTTGAACTTTGGTTCCTAGTATTTGTCATTTTAAAATATCAACGCACTTTTTAACAAGATTTCCTAATTTACCCTTGCATTAATTAGGAAAGATATTAAGTGTAGATTAATTTATAAGTTGGTAATTAAGAAAATAGAGAATTTTATTATAAAGTAAAAGGGTTAAAGTAGTCATTTTATGATGCATTGAATGTTTTATTGGTTTTGATGAAAATTCTAAAACGACAAATATTAGGAACCAGATGGAGTAGTTCATTACAAAAGTTCAACTAAAGCACGATAAATTAGGCGTGATTTGAGTTTAGACATTAAAGTCAAAGGTTTGAAGTACATGAAAATCGTTCATGAATATCATTGAATAAAGTGAAAAAGTAGTAGATATAGCATCAATGCAAGATGTATTTACAATAAATTTTTAGCGTGGTTTGAGTGTTTGAGTTTTCGGATCTACGTATGATAGTTTAATGTCACGAATCATGTGATATTTATACCACAGTATAGAATCTCGGCTGTGAGAAAGTAAGTAGAACCAAGAGAATAAAGCAAGATTACATGTTAGTGATTAAAAGTTAAACGAAAAAGAAGAAAGAAATTAAATTAAACTAGCATATAAATAGAAAAATGAAAACAGTAAGCCAATATTCCCGGTGCTTTGATAGGCCGACAACAGGACACAGAGTGTTACATTACACATCGAATTTCTCCTCTACAATATATGCTTTTATTGTTCTTTATCATGATTCATAATTTTCACTCTTTCATAATTAGATTCCATTAATATATTTTATGCACAACGTTTATACTTTTTTTAGTTTCAAAACATGGTTAGGTTATTAAAATTACTAATTTATCTCATCAACTTATAACTTCATCTATATGTATTTAATTTAATCTCTTTTTTTATTAATATAAGAATAAATTATATAAATATTGAAAATTGCATTAATATTCTAAATTAATTAATAAAAAGAATCAATATAAAAAGTTTACAAAAACTAATTTTTGGAACTGCATGGAGGTTTACGTTAACAACAGTGTATATGATATAAAGATAAGCCTATTCCTAGCTAAGCCGTCCTAAATCTATGCCTACATCTAGACCCACTTGCTATCATCATCATGACTTTCTATCTATAAAAGAGAAGACAATCTCCTCCAAAAGGTAACTTGAAATGAAACTCCCACAAGAGACTCACTCATTCTCCTCTATCTTAAGAACTAACTTAAGCATTGGAGGGGCTTTGCCGGAACCCCGGCCAAGCCTTGTTTTGTAGGTACTCGACGGGAATCTCAACGGAACTTGAAAGACCTCGAAAAACCCGAAGACCCCATGAAGAACGAAGTCGGTTCGAGATTGACAAAGATGCGATTTGGGTATCAGTATATAATGTCCTAGATGGACTCAATAATAATAGTTGCAATGCTTGAGCAAACTGATCTTGATGATTGTATTACTTTATTTGCAGCTTTTATTCTAGTATATTTCATTGTGTTAATTGCAACGTGCATGTTGATCTTTCGCGCATTTGTCAAATATGTATCATTGCTATTGGAAGCCTAACGTTTTTAAAAGTTTATCATTTTAGCTCTTTATGATATTTTTTTCAAAAGTTTGTCACTTTATAATTTTTATGCATTTTTTATTGTAATTTTTTTATTTACCATTGTATTAATTAGGATAGAAATAATTAATGATGAGTAGCTAACTAACTAAGAAAAAGAATTTTTTTTATAAAACATAAAGGTAAAATATTCATTTTTAACTGTGTAACAAAAATATCTTATTGGTTTTGATAATTCAATTAAAATGACAAACTTTTAAAAATTGATGGAGTGTAATGTTAGCTAAACTCTATAGAATGTTGTAACCCTAATCCTTCTAGTTGGAGAGCGATTTCTATACATGCACGTATTTACAAATATATACTCTAATTCATCTGAAAACATAACGATGGATGATATGTTTTACAAATCAAGGAGTTTTGGGACTTGATTTACAGGTATTTTTCTTGAAAGATAGTACCCTCTCCGTCTACTAAATATTGTCGTTTTAGAGGGATTTCGTTGTCTCTTTTTATTGTCATTTTGTATTTCCAATATGTTATTTTCTAAGTTTTCCATTCCTACCCCTGTTAATTTGTTCAACTTCCAAGATAATTATATTCTAATCTCCAATAACAAGAGAAGACTGTAGGTTAAATTGTTTTTATTGAACAAATTAATAGTCTTGAAAATTGAATAGAACATTTATGAAAGGGTAAACTAGTAAATCTCCTCATTTGGTTAGTTGTTATCTTAAAAACTGTGAATTAATTAAAATGATAATATTTAATAAACGGAGGGAGTAATAAAAAATAAATAATAAATAGGAAAAAAAATTCTAGAAGTTAGACAAACTATAAGCAAAATGACTGTCCTAATAGAAACCCAAATAAGTGATTCTTGGTAATCTCGAATATGTTCCCAAAACTCTTTCACATTTCTTAATTTAAAGATTATATGATCATAATTAATATTTTTAATTTGTGATTACATATCTAACTCCCAGATTTTGTCCCATTTTATATATTACAAGTCTTGAGTATGAGTCATGTTATAATTTATTAGAAATTAAGCATATGGTTTTGTAAGAAGGCAAGTAGATGATTCGATTTGTATATATTAATTTAATATGAATGTCTTAGTAAGCAAAAAAATTAAACTCGACAGTAATATTCAATAAATGAAAGACAGAACTATAGATATATGGGGAGATAATAACGTTTAAAGATTGACATATAGACAACGTGAACTGTAAAATCAGTCTTCGGTAAGACATGTCGTTGACAATATACTGCCAGTCTGCCATAAAAGAGAATTGAAATTGGAAACAAAATAAGCTTTATTACACAGTTTGTATAAATAAATAGGCTTGATGTACTTTTTTACTCCTTATAACTTACTTTCAAAAAGTTTAATTTCTTTCTTAACATTCAAAAGTTTCGGAATTTGTAAAAAACGCATCAATTCGTTCAATCAATATCACATGTCAACATCTGATTGGAAAGAGAAAATTAGAAAAATATTTAAAAGATAAATTAACCGGTGAAACTTATCAACTAATGCACTCTTTAAACTTCATGATGACACCATGCTTTTCAGACATATTCAAAAGTAAATAGGAAATTAAATTCAATATTTTCTGCATACCTCATTTTTATTTTAATATCTACTATAGTATACCTTTTGATTTATGATATAGTCATTTTTTTACTTTTCATTAAAATCAATAAAACATCTAATGCACTATTATATGAATAATTCATCCATTTTATTTTATAATATAATTTTCTTTCTTCTTAATTACCAACATATAATTTTATTCATACTTAATCTCTTTTCTAATCCTAAAAAAGTAAATTAATAAAAAAATTGTTAAAAATTACATTGAAATTCTAAAATGACAAGTAAAAGGAACTTAAATAAAAATAGTCTAAATTAACTGGTTAAAAAATAAAAAGACTTAATGTGTTTTGTTATTTTTTCACATGCAATGAGACAATTTATACATACATTCCAAGTTCTGATAAACCGATCAAGAAAACCTTAAATCCCGTGGATATCTTATGAATTTTTAGACGCCACGAAACTCTATCAAAAGCCGAACATTTCAACTTGTGATGGCACCAAAAAACACAATATTGAAGAATATTTTTGGAACAAATAAGATAATGTCAAATTTGTGCCTACATTTGTCACGTCAATAATTTTTTCAAACAAGAAGTCTAAATCATATGGGCAAAACAAAAAGACAAAATATATTTGACCAAACTTGAGAGCTGTCCTAACTGTTTAAACTAAAAACTGACTAAGATACAAGGATTGATTCAAATGTCTTAATATTACCAAAGTGGTGCAGCTGCTGATAGGACATCACGGCATCCCCTGCCTGAATATAGTTTCGATGCGTCAGATCTCATCACCAAATCGGAAATCGTCGACCAGAAAATCATGAATTTTCGGTAGAAGTGGAATTTG
Organism: Euphorbia schlechtendalii; assembly: GCA_949673415.1. Lineage (NCBI taxonomy): Eukaryota > Viridiplantae > Streptophyta > Magnoliopsida > Malpighiales > Euphorbiaceae > Euphorbia > Euphorbia schlechtendalii. The sequence continues at coordinate 16,013 of CATIWQ010265807.1, read as the reverse complement.
GTTCAGATGATGCCACAATTTCTTCAAAGGCATCCATGTCTATGGTCATATCGTCGTCGATGTCAGCTTCTTGAACCTCGGCCATTACTTCATCCCTGTCCCCTTCTTCAATGCCGTTTTGCATTATAATATTTGATTGCACTTGCGGAGCTTCTTCGCCCGCTGCTTTTTCTGGTTCGGGTCCTTGCGGATAGGGATCCGTCGAAACGGTTAATGTAGATGTCACCAACAGATTCTGTCAAGTCATTTAAGTCATTTTAGTTCGGGACAATCGACTAAGAAAAAAGCATGCATCCAGTTATTGTAGATGAGGTCTTGTGATAGAGCATCGAATCGATTACAAGTCATTTACCCGAACAAAGTGGCAGATAAAAAACGTGAATGATATGCAGATTAAAGCCCAATTCTTTTCAACTTCCGAAACCTAAGCTAAACTAAACCGAGCTGAACTTATCACAATGTATGTTTTAAACTACGCATAGCTTAACCAATCAACTGAACTGAACCCAGAGAATGGTGAATCTTTGACTTCATGTTCGGACTACAATGATTGGAAAATTCTAAATTATGTACTAAACTGATACCCTGAAAGTTGAATGGAGGTGCTTTGGTTCAACAAGTCAAGTTAAAGGTTACATTGTGCTGTCATCCACAATAACGCCACCTGATTAGCTACAAAAGTAACCATGTATGGTCTCGGTTCAATAACACCCCAGAATAAAAAAAAGGCACTTGCATCAGAGCAACAACAGATGTTAACACTGAAAAAAAAGCGAGCTTTGAAATTTTGTAACACACCTTTTCTAGTGCTAAGGCGAGCTTTGAAATTTTTGGATAGATACTCCTTGCAGATAATAGGATCTGTTACACATGAAACTGAAGACGATATCATACCATTAAATTTTCAACAGTAAAGCCACAAAATCAAAGGCAACAAAGATGAAGATTTCACTAGATGAGAAGAAATGCATGGTAAAGTTGACTAGAAGTTTTGAAAATATATCCCAAAGAAATACCATAAAAGCTGCATATCAATCTTAAACAGTACCTGTTTTCGCATTAACCTCAAAGCAAAGAAAATCGATAGTATAAAATATAATATACAAAAGTATACACTGGTCCACGGGAACCTAAGTAAATGACTTATAAACATATATATTTCTCTAATTAACTTCAAAAACATGCAACAACCATCATGAGAAACAATTAGACTGCTACACTTCTACTTACTACATCCTTGGAAACTATAACAAAATTTACAAGTTAAAAGAGGAGCTGAATCAATTACAAAAGTCATTTGTCAGGGCCAGCATATCAAAAACTGATACGTAACAGTTTTAAAAACAAAACCAAAGTCGAATATACTTGTTAGTTAAATAACAAATAAGAAAGTGGAGAGAGAGCGGAGGGAGATGAACGCAAAGAATGAGGAAACAAAATAATATAGAAGTATCACCTCGCAGAGCCTCTGTAGAGTGAATGGAGGACCTTCATCAAACCTTTGAAGAGCTGTCGAGTGGCAATACCAAAGAGAAATTATTAAACAACAAATAATAATAAGAAAAGGCAACATAAAGTTAACAAAGATCTCCGGAGCTTATCAAATTTGCTAAACCATCTATAAAGAGTTCAAACTAAATATATATAGCTGCACCCTCACGCAGCCATAGACAGTAGTGACAACTCAAAGAAAAACCACTTTTCTGTGCATCACCACAGCTTGTGGTTATGTGTCCACGAACCCAATTACTGAACATGTTTCTAAATCGAGTCAAATCCCTTTTATCGTATCCCCGCAACATAAGCTAAACCTCAAAACCCACTATGGAAGTACTTGTGTGTTTTGTCCAAGGTCCAACTCCAAGGCCGACTTCCTTTTGAACAATGAAATAACACCAAGCATCATTTACAAATTTATACAAGAAATTAATGGGATTTTTAAAAGTCAAGACATGGTTTGTCAGTAATCCCACATCTTTATATTTACAATTGAAGCCAAAAGCAAAAAAAAAAAAAAAAAAAAAAAAGAAAGAGCAGAACTACCTTCATCCAACCTTTTCACTATTTCTTGATAAGTTTCTCCCAGGGATGCATTTTGCTCCTCCATGGTCGAAATTTTTGCCTCGGGATAGTCTGACAAAACCTTCATGAATCATAGAAAAAGAAACAGCAAGTACTGTCATCTAGCAGAAAGCAATCATAGAGAAAACTTCTTGATAATAACAAACTAAACATTTAAAAGGTGTCAAAGTTTTTAAAAGAACTGCACGCTAGCATACCACCACATACCTGCTTTAGATAAAAGGATATCATGCTCTTCAGATTGTTCCAATCATGCCTAAATGACAAATTAAGAAATACTTATAGATTAGTAGGGGTTAAACTTATTCTTAATATATCTTGTGATTCTGAAGCATTAAAACGTGTACAAGCACCATCGAGGTTATTTAAATTATATCTGATATGCTGGTAGAAGCCTACTATAAGAGGCGTTGAGGTATCCTCATATTTTCAAGGATAGTCCTGGACCTCGATTCTAGCTTCTGGTTTCTTTTTAGAAGCAAATTGACTTCATTCATAAATAAAGAGCTCATTTCAAAATGTAAAATGCATCTCAAATTCAATGAATTAAAATTCTCGCAACTAGATGAACAACAAAAATATATATGCATCCCCATATGAAAACCGTGACAGCAAAAATAGCAATAACATTATGACATCTTCTCCATAATGGTGCAGTTACTAGTTTCTATAGCAAAAGACTCTCCCGAGTCTTCAATTACAGGACTTATAAGGAGATTTATGAGTGAGTATTTGTGTCGAGTCATGAGTGTACATCCCACATGGTAAACATAATACCAAATATGACAATAGCATAACGGCGCAATTACTTGTTACTAAATAAAAAACTCCCCTAATTATTCAATGACAGGTTTAACCACTAATGAATTCAGGAGATTTGTGTCCATTAAAAGTAGAAGAAGGCAAGAAGCATCATTATGTGAGTTCAAAAAATCTACAAAAAAGTCAGTATTTTTGCTACTTTTGTGAAGTTGGAGGCATGGTGATATTTGAATTGTGCTTCACGTCGCAAGAAAAATATAAATCATGCTATTGCTATCACATCTTCATAAGAAAATATTACAATTAAGATCTGAAAAACGGAAACATACCAAAATTTCCCTGTGGATGCAATAACTTCAAGAATGCTAATGACTTCTTCTGAAACAAGAGGCTTTGGTTCTGCATCACTATATATACATGTGCAAGAGCAACACTGCATCAGTATATTATATGATGAAAATTCCAATCTAAATGAGGATGCGTAAATACAATTCACAAAGAATAAACTAAGGAAAACAAGATGCAGCATGCTAACAGATATAAGCTTCCCAAGACAACATTATCAAAAAAAATTCACATTTAAGCTGCATATCAATTTTGAACAAGTACTACTTTACCATAGTAAGAACATGCCTCGGCCTTCAGATAGTCAATTAGCGTAAATGTATAGAATTCAAAATTTGTCAAGTAGGCTCAATTCCTAATAAAATATTTTTGTGTTAAATAATTTAAAAGTCCAAAATCTTTAGCCAAATTAGTATAAAAATCAGTGTAGTGGACTCATTTACCCAAATAACAATAGTTAAGGCTTAGACGCATTCCAAAAGTTCATGGGCCAAATTGTGCTTTCGGTTTTTCCCATTTAAAACACGCGATATTGCAAAGATAATTTTCAGCCAATCAGGTTCCACAAAATTTCCTGTCCTTCCCATTGCCTTCAAACGGAAACCTAAGATGCTCAGGCATTTTCAAACCTTATTACTAACACCTGGCCCAAGCTTAAGGTCAATGAAAATTTAGGAAAATTAGCACTCCAGTCATTTGACAAAAAATAGTAAACAAATATAACCGCACGAGCTAACAAAGTTTTAGGCATAATATTTTCGAGGAGCAGAAAAGGACCGAGTATTTGAAGTGCTTACCACAACCACAACGACACGTCCATAATCAATGAAGACTTCCGAAATATCAATACAGAAATGGTATCCAGAGGGACACGATACTAGCTTATTTTTTAGAATGACTTCTGTTGCTGTATCGAGGACTAAAAAATAGAGAGAAACAACTCCAATCTTATATGAACAAACAGTCTTTTAGTCTCTCATAAAATGAGGTAAATTTTGACATCTTTTCAGACAACAACTTCATTAGCCATGGCCCATACAAGAACTGTCCTTGGAGTGCTTATCAACGTAATTTATGAAACTAGTGTGCATCTCTTGTTAAAAACTACTAGGACACTGGCCATTTGCATTCCTAAGTTATCAAATTTAAACATCAGAAAACCCTCCAAATGCTCGCAGAACTTTAAGAAAGTAGACAGTGATTGCATAAACTCAGTGACATCATTTCCTCAAGTTACTTCACAACGTGCCCAGACAATGTTAACCCTTCTCAACTCTCCTATCTGGATTGTTGGAAAAATATAGAAAAATGACGGTTAGAGAACCTCTCCCAAATGAAGGCTAGTATTCCTCTATTTATCCCGTAAAAACCTCCATCCACAGAACCTCAAGTTTGAGAACTGTAATAGGCCAATTTGGAAGGCTTCTATTCAAGGTGTTACAAATTTACCATAGAATTAGCAGTATCATCCATCATGTTAAAAGGTTACCACACTAAAAGAACTGCAGTCTAAGTTCTACAACTAAATATCCATTACAGAAAAAAGAATGACGCCGCAAGCAAGTCTACCAGATCATACCAGTCACTTTAACCTATATCCGATGCCTGATCACAGGACTTTCAAATCCGAGCAGAGAAGAAAAAAACATTATTGTTTAAATCACTAATAACTCCAAGAAAATTCAAATACACAGTTAAGTAAAATGAAGGAAGAAGGCATTACCCGTGATTTAGGGAAGTTGGAGCTGAATTATCTTCACTGGCATCTGCTTGATGGGATACAGCAACAGGTTGCTCGGACGGAATCTCCATTCAAACCCTTATGGGATGATTAGGGAATTGCGATGCTCTGCTTTTGCTTCCTAACTCCGGACCCGTTTTCCAAGCTCAAACCGCTTAACACCTAAACCCGAGAACCCTATTACAATTCCAAACAAAATATATTTTTTAGAAAAGTTACAAGTAAACTTCTTGTATCCTTGATTTTGAAAATGTTTATTTATATTACCACGATAACTTTGTAAAATTTACCGCGTTAGTTTATATTTATTAAAAATTTAATCAATCTAATCTTTTATCAGTTTTTATAGTTAATATTGAATTTTAATTTTTTATGTGATGTACAGTGAAATTAAATCTCAACCATTAACCTTGGATAATTGGTTAAAATTAATTTAAATTTACAAATACATTAAAATCTAAATTTAAAAAAGTATTTTCCATGCATATGATATTTTATTAGAGAAATAAAAATCAAGAAAATATATTCTTAAAATGCAAAGTCGATTCAAATGGAAAATGATGCACTTTTACAAATTTATCAAACTGATACAATTTTACAAGTTAAACAAATGATTAGAAGCTTTTTAAAATGCAACAAAGTGAGGGAGTTGTCATTATACTTTTAAGAAATATTATTAAAATTTGTGTTAATAATAGAAAAAATCACAATCCTATTTTTTTTGAGTTCGAAGTAGCGGTGTTCATTGGTTGGTTCAATAACCGGTCCGAACCGAATATACTAAAAATTGAATAAATGAAAAAATCAAAACTGAAATTGATAAGTGATCGAAAACCGATTTAATCGTTTTGTACTTTCTTGTTAAAACATGTTTATTTTATATATAACTATCACTATGACTTTCGTTACATGCAAAAATTAAAATACGGATTTTACATGTTCAAGAAATTGTAATATAAATACTATAATCTAAAATAAAAGTAATTAATTAAATGATATAATGATACTAACCATTCATTGTGTTAGTATATATAATTCATAAAATACTAAATTTTAAATTTTAAAACAATACAATAAAATAAGTGTTTTAATAACATTACATAGTGATGATATTATTATAATAAGTTTCTACATTAAATTTATATATATAATTAACTTTTTAGATATATTAATCCCTTGATTTGATTATATCAACCATTTTTATATTAAAATCGAATCGATTGAATCAATAAAAAAATTTTATGAAATTAACCGAACCGAACCGAAACAAATGAACTTTGATCGGTTAATTTGGTTAGCTTCGGTTATTGTACACCCCTGCTCGAAACGCTTGCCGGAAGCAAAGAGAAGCTCACAGAAGCCCACAAAACACAGCGAAGATTAGAAGACAAAGGGGTACAGAAAGCTAGGGCGAATTCTTCATTGAAGTTAAGGAGATAGGAGGAGGAGGAAGAAGAAGATTCTGTGATAAAATAGAGAGAGATGAGCGTATGGAACTATGTTGTGACGGCTCAGAAGCCCACCAATGTCACCCACTCTTGTGTCGGCAATTTCACCAGTCCCTTGGAGCTCAATCTCATTATTGCGTACATCCTTCTTCTTTTTCCCCTCTATATTGTTTCCCAATCATATTCGAAACTGAAGGATGCCGATATTCGTTTTACACTGCTTCTAATGAGAGTATTTAAATTTTATCTTGCATCACTGTTTGTGTGGCGTAAAAAATTGTTCATTTTTCTTATGTTCTGGTAGTCAAAGGATGGGCTTTAATATATTTGTAACTCACCGATTTTACCTTGAAATGGAGCAAACGATACATTTAATGTCCTTTCGTAGTAACTTGATGGCATATCTTACTTGTCACTAGACATAGTATTTTGTTTCTTATTGAATTTCATTTAAGTAGTGTACAGCATACTTGTGTTATTGGGCTGCTAATTTACATTAGAATATGCTTTCAGGAAATGTACTCGCATTGAAATCCATTTGCTGACTCCTCAAGGATTACAGGTATGTTTTTTCTTCATATTAATGCATATATTAGCATTTCATTGTTGGTACGAATTTTGTATGTCCTATTTATAATTAGGGTTTACGAACTTGAGAATGAATGGAAATTCTTCTGGTGCAGCCTATGTTAGATGTCCCATTATATGGGAGAATTGCAACACTTGAACTATTCCGTCCTCATGTAAGTATAAGTACATGCATATATTTACATTCCCTTTCCTTCATTTTGTGTTTTTTTGGCTTATTCTTCATTGCATAACAGGGTGAAGCGCAAGATTTTCTTTTTATTGCTACCGAAAGATACAAGTTCTGTGTTCTTCAGTGGGATACTGAGACATCTGAGCTTATTACAAGGTTTAAGCTTAATCAAAAAAAAGCTTATTCTTTTATTTTCAAATTTGAGTATTGAACAAATCGAAAATACACATAATTTTTCCATATTAGTAATCCGGCTTGAGTTCTGTATGTATGTTTCTGAAGTATTTGTAATTGTTGATGATTTTTCAAAAGAAATAAAGTGCATAGAGAAGGAGCAATTTTTTATTTTTACCTTTCTTAGTATCATGTTGAGGTGAAAAAAGGTTGCAGTTTTGGACTTGTTATTTGAATGTTCTCCTTTTGACTTTCTGATGGTTAAGATTTAAGAGTTCTTTAGGCTTTCACATCTTTTGATTGGCGAAGGTTGGACTATTAAACACGATGTAGTTTTAATTTTTAAACATTGTTGATTTCTCTTTCAGTTTCAATATGGCTTCTGCTTTTTCTCGTTTTTGTATTATCATTTTCCCCATTGATGGAAAATCTTATTGTTTTTTCTGTAAAATGAACCTCTTAATTGGCTATCATTAATTGTTGACCGCCTGTATCTCAATTCTTGAGCTGATGGTTTTCGCGTTTCTCCTGCAGGGCTATGGGGGATGTTTCTGACCGTATTGGTCGTCCAACTGACAATGGTCAGGTAACACATTGGATTTGTATCTTCATTCCACTCTTCTGTTAGATATTCGTTGTTTGAAATGCATCTAGGGTAGCTTTATTTTTTATTTTCTTAGATTTCAGTGCATTTTCCGCGTTTCTGCGGCACATTTTATCGCTAATGCTTCTCTCTATCACTGTCTGATGTTATGCAGATTGGAATCATTGATCCAGATTGTAGATTAATTGGACTCCATTTATATGATGGGCTTTTTAAGGTAGGCAGTTTTTCAGTGAATCCTAATTTATATTTTGCTTTATCTATGGAGAGTAGGGGCTTTTTCATTTGAGTTTTACACCCTTACAGTGTGATATGAATGGTGTTATCATTGTTGTCTCAGGTTATTCCTTTTGATAAAAAAGGGCAGCTCAAGGAGGCATTTAACGTAAGGTATATGATAGCTTTGATCTTATTCTTGATATGACCCCAATAAACAAGCTGGTAGTTAACTATCACTACAAATAAATGGCAGATTTTCTGTTAAAGATGTCATCTAGTGTGTGGCAATGGGTACCATTTCTAACGCATAGAAAAGTTGGTGAATTTGCAAATGATATTTTTTCAAGTTTTAACTAAATTGTATTAGGGTCATAAGAACCATTTCACAGTTACTCTCCATGAATGATTGGGAAAGCAATAATTTTTCTGCTCTGCAGGGATAGTTGATTTCAATGCATCTAAACTTTGTAGGATTTTCTTTGTATATCTCAGTGGGGATATATTTTGGATGAAGTTCTGTATGAAGAGAATGATTTCTTGAGTTTCTTTTATAAATTGGATCTTTTTTGTAACTGTGGAGAGTTGGAGATTAATTGTATCTTCTCGTTTTTAGTTGATAGAATTTCAAAATCTGTGCTTAGAAGCTTCTTGTATTTTTTACTCCTTCGTCCTTTGGAGATGCTTAATCTTATCGTTGAGCTCCCCCTTTGATAATAAGGGAGGTATTACTCTTGATCTAAAAGCCAATATACTGTAGACAGTTCTTCACTTTTGAGCATCCATGCTGATTGTGTTGAGAATATGCCTATCTTGCTTTAACCTTGGGTTTAGCAGGGTTTTGATTTTGTTCAATGCCTTCTGCTCTGCTTGAATAATAAGTGTTACAGTGAATGAAGCATTGAATAGCTTTTAATTGTATACACAGTTTTCATGGGAACAACAATACAACATTAATTTAGTCCTTGAAAATTATTAGTTTAGTTCAAAGATAAGTTCTTCATTTATATGTTTTTTTCTGTGTACTTTCTCCATTGATTACTTATTAGTCTATCAATATAAACTTATGATGTTTTGGTGTTTTCTTCTCAGGCTAGAGGAACTTCAAGTTTTGGACATAAAGTTTCTCTATGGTTGTTCAAAACCCACAATTGTTGTTCTTTACCAGGTTCCTGCCATTTTTCTTAATGTATCTCTAGTGAAGGACTTGCATGCAGCTAGCCAATTACTCAAACAATAATTTATTAATTTGGAAAGTTTTGTTTTAGTGTCATGTTAGCTGGGGAGTTTTTGCTTAGTTGTTGCGGATTTAAAATTAACTAAAATTAGCAAGTTGGGAAGAAGAGAATGCTTTATGTGTTCAAGACCTCAATGATATGGATGCGGTCCAGTAAAAGATCTAGCAGTAGGAAATAGTATAATCATTAATTCTCATCCCCAAGGCGGCTAAAAAGCCCAAGGCGCGGCCTTGCTCCTTGAGTGCGCCTCAGCGCCTTGACTACTATGGTTTTTATTATACCAAATAGGCCAATATGTTTGTGAAATAAATGGTTTTACCTTACCTTCTAGCTATATTTAGCTACAGTATAATGGATTACCTCATGCGTTCCCGTTGTTGTTCAGGATAATAAAGATGCTCGTCATGTTAAAACATACGAGGTTGCACTAAAAGATAAAGATTTTGTTGAGGGTCCATGGTCTCAGAATAATCTCGACAATGGTGCTGATTTGTTAATACCAGTTCCCCCACCACTATGTGGGGTCCTCATTATTGGAGAAGACACCATTGTCTATTGCAGTGCAAATGCATTTAGAGCGATCCCAATAAGACCTGTAGGTACCGAACAATCTGTTTATGAAAAGTCATCTGCATTACCTCTGTAATTGACATTGTTTCGTGGTAAATGTTTGAGTTAATATTTCCAGTCTATCACAAGAGCATATGGAAGAGTTGATGCTGATGGCTCTAGATATTTACTTGGTGACCATGCTGGGCTCCTTCACCTTCTTGTTATAACTCATGAAAAAGAGAAGTGGGTGTTCAGAAAATTTTCTTTTGGAAGGAAATGATGAGTTATTAGTTGAATCTTCTAAAGATTGATACCCCTTTTGTTTCAGGGTCACTGGACTCAAAATTGAGCTCTTAGGAGAAACATCGATTGCATCTACTATATCATATCTTGATAATGCAGTTGTTTATGTAGGTTCAAGCTATGGAGATTCACAGGTATGAAATTCATGTAATATAATCATTACTGATTGCTCCAATGATTAACTTTTATGCTATATCATCGAGTTTTATAGGAATTTTTCTGAGAGTGTTTTTATCATTGTCCATTGGATGTAGGCGTCATATGACTTAGTTTAAGCACACAATTGCAGGTAAACTGATTACATTTACTGATATTCTGATAGAAGTTATTGGAGATATTTATGGACTTAATGGAAGGATTGGAGTTTGGGCTGTGTTTCTCTATGTTAAGAGCTCATAATGGACTTGTAGCTTCTTTTCGCCATTTCTCCTTAAAAAGTCAATTTTGTCGCTTTTGAGCTTTTTTTCTCTGTTAATTTTGAAGAGCATGGTATACTTTGTGGCCAGATTGTCAATTAGATTCCGACCCCATGACTGGACTTGTATTGTTCTTTGCTATCGAAGAATTGAGAAATTTGGACTATTTAGTTTATTTCACTTATGAAGTTATGATATTATTTTACAACTGTAACCAAGCCTTGGTCAAGCAAATTAGGGTTGGCTTTAAGCTTTTCTAATTACTTCTCCCCATTTTCCCTTGGGAAGTCAATGTTTTGAAAGTTATGCTCTCTAACTTTAAAACCCTGGAATATTATGTGGGAAAGTTTTCAAGAAGATTCCAGTCCCATGAGTATCAATGTATGTTGTTCTTTGCTACTTAAAGATTGAGTAATTTGGACTGGTTGATTTTACGTAAAGCCTTGGCCCAACTACTTGCTGTTGCTTCTATGGATTCTTCTTTCCATTCGTTCCACAATTGATATCATATTAATTTTACTTTATCTAGACTATTGACACTATATAGCGGTGCATTGCAGCTTGTAAAACTGAATCTTGAACCTGATGCAAAAGGTTCGTATGTTGAAGTGTTGGAAAATTATGTCAATTTGGGACCAATTGTTGATTTCTGTGTGGTGGACCTTGAGAGGCAAGGCCAAGGTCAGGTTGTGACTTGCTCTGGAGCATACAAGGATGGTTCTCTCCGTATAGTTCGAAATGGAATAGGAATTAATGAACAGGTATCCTTTTGTGAACTATATTTCTGAAATTGTATATATAGGGTTTATGTCTGAGAACTTATTAAAATCTGCATGTAATATAGGCTTCTGTAGAGCTTCAAGGTATTAAAGGAATGTGGTCATTAAGATCTTCAACTGATGATCCATTTGACACCTTTCTGGTCGTTAGTTTTATTAGCGAGACTCGAATTTTGGCAATGAACATTGAGGATGAGTTAGAGGAAACTGAAATAGAGGGTTTCAATTCGCAAGTGCAGACTTTATTCTGTCATTATGCTGTCAACAATCAGCTTGTGCAAGTAAGTTTTTCTCTCCACCAATGCATAAGGTTCCCCAATCTTATTGTATTGATTGTTGATTTATTTACTCTTCCTAAAATATATTTTGTTGGGTACTTACTGATGTAATTTTTTGCAATATGTTCAGTCTGTACTGACTCGTCAGCTACTTCACAGGTCACATCAAGCTCTGTGAGACTGGTCAGTTCGACCACAAGAGAACTCCGGCATGAGTGGAATGCTCCTTCAGGTTATTCAATTAATGTCGCCACTGCTAATGCGACCCAAGTATGTTACTGAGAATTTTATTTGTTTACTTTTAACTCTATCGATTTATGGAAATTGTGATTTTTTATTAATTGGATAATTAAATCCTTATCAAAGTCATAATTAATCATGTCAGGAGATGCTGAAGTACTACCAAATCTGAACTCATGATAACAAATGTAAAGCTGGGTTCTTAGGGGAGGGCATTAGTTACCCACTTAACAGATTCTTTGTTATGCATTAATTGTTGGTATGCGACTCAATAGGCATTGGCAAATGTATTGGCATCGATCTCGTTTTTTCCTTAAGTTCCCCCCCTCCGGCACTTGTGCACACAGACTAAAATATGAAAATGTGTCTTGGCAAATCATAGTGCAGTCACGAATAGAGGCATTTAAAGCAAATAAATGAAATGGCAAGGTTGATAAGAGTGTGCTGCGGTGTTAAGTGTCAGATAGTGAACTTGTGATATATTCTGATTATTTGTGTGATATATAAAGGCTCTTGAATTAATGTGTTGTCAATGTAATGAATTTTAATATTTTGTCGGTTTAGTTGTCATCATTGTTGACGTTCCAATTTAATACGTTTGAAGGAAATGTGAACAATTTTCAACATTGTGCTGCCACTTTGACAGGTTTTATTGGCAACTGGGGGTGGGAACCTAGTCTATTTGGAAATTGGTGATGGAATATTGACAGAGACAAAACATGCACAGTTGGAGCATGAAATTTCATGCCTTGACATTAACTCCATTGGTGAAAACCCCAACTTTAGCCAGTTAGCTGCAGTTGGAATGTGGACCGATATAAGTGTCAGGGTCTTCTCATTGCCTGACTTAAATCTCATAACAAAGGAGCCTGTAGGAGGAGAGATAATACCACGTTCTGTGCTCCTATGTTCATTTGAAGGGGTTTGTTTATTGTTTAACATCTTACACTTTCAGATTTCATTAGTGTCTATCCAACATCTGATATACATTCCAGAACATGCGTAAAACCATAAAAGGCTTCCTTATCAGTGCTGAGAATTGAACTTTAATTGATGAGAAAAGGAAATTTCTTTTTTCCTTCGTAAAATGAGACGAACATGATAAGATGGCAATACCGCAAGCTGTTTTTTTATTAACAAACTGGAAAACAGTTCAATTTAGTCAAACATTTCCTCATCAAAGCAGGAAATGGTTGCTTGAGTGGTGTTGAATATGCTTTATTCTTATTGCAGATATCTTACCTCTTATGTGCCCTAGGAGATGGACATCTTTTGAACTTCCAATTGAATTTGAATACGGGAGAGTTAACAGATAGGAAAAAGGTCTCCCTAGGGACCCAGCCTATAACACTTCGTACTTTCTCATCCAAAAACACAACACATGTATTTGCTGCATCGGATAGGCCAACTGTCATTTACAGCAGTAACAAGAAGCTACTTTATAGCAATGTAAACTTGAAGGAAGTGAGCCATATGTGTCCTTTCAATTCTGCTGCTTTCCCTGACAGGTAAAACTTCCGCCCACGTTTCACTTACAGCAATGCAGTATTTGTGAAGTATGTTGTGATTCTTTGTTTACAAGTGATGCTACTTAGATGCATGTCCATATTTATATGGTTCTATGCTTTGTTTTTCTGTAGCGACACATGTTTTTCATGGAAGAAGCGAGTCCATGTTGCATAGTTTCATAAGAGCTTCAACTCAACATTGCATGCAAGAACATTGTCCTTCAAAAAATATTTAGGGATAGCTTGTTGCAGGTGTAACTTCTATTTTGATTTCGAAAAATTCTCACAATTTAAAAAGTTTTCTTAAATTGGACATCAAAAATTGAGATTTCCTAATTTCTATTCTCTTTGGCTCCAACCACATTATGGTTTAGAATATTTTAATGTCCCAAGCACTTGGTTTTGCAAATTGTTGATCTTTATGCATATATACAGGTATTCTGGCATCAATTTCCGAAAAACTATGCTTTGTAATTGAGTGAAAGGGAGTGGGGCATGCTGTTGATTAAGAACTCAGGAAGATGTCTTAATTAAATAATCAAATAAAAAATCATCTGTACAGCTCATACTTTGTATTGTGGTTTTCTGGAAACCAAATTCAGTTACAAATTTTCTGTATGTTGACATGCAGTCTTGCAATTGCAAAGGAAGGCGAACTGAGCATTGGCACCATTGATAATATTCAAAAGCTTCATATCCGCACGATTCCCCTCGGGGAACAGGCACGTCGAATCTGTCATCAGGAACATTCTCGGACCCTTGCCATTTGCACTTTAAAAAATCAATATAGCGCTGAAGAATCCGAGACCCATTTTGTTCGTTTGCTGGATGATCAAACCTTTGAGTTCATATCAACTTACCAACTTGACCCGTTTGAATATGGTTGCTCCATTCTAAGTTGCTCCTTTTCTGATGATGCTAATGTGTACTATTGTGTTGGGACTGCTTATGTTTTGCCAGAGGAAAATGAGCCTACCAAGGTAAAAGCCATAATTTTATGCCATTTTCCGTTCCAAGTTGAATCCAAGATACATATTTGTCCATTTATTTTTCTATTGTTAGGGCCGAATACTGGTCTTCCTTGTCGAAGACGGGAAGTTGCAACTTATAACTGAAAAGGAGACAAAAGGAACTGTTTACTCTCTGAATGCTTTCAATGGAAAACTGCTGGCTGCTATCAATCAGAAAATCCAGTTATATAAGTGGAATCTTCGAGATGATGGTTCTCGTGAACTTCAGTCAGAGTGTGGACATCACGGGCACATACTGGCCCTTTATGTACAGACTCGTGGAGATTTTATCGTTGTTGGTGACTTAATGAAGTCAATCTCTTTACTTATCTACAAGGTAATCCAATCCCATGAACTAAGAAAGATAAATCTAGGGGTGAGCAAAACTTGGCTTGGTTCAAAAACCGAACCGAACCGAAAACCGAAAGAGGCAAAATTAAAACCAAAAACCGAACTGAATTATTTCGGTTCGGTTTGGACCGAACTGAAATAATTCAGTTCGGTTTTTGAACCAAAATTATTTTTTTATTTTAAATTATGTTTTTTCCATATATTAATTTTTTAACATGAAATGATTAAAAATCAATATAAATAATTTTTAACACATGTAACTTATTGTTAATTTGAAAAAAAAAAACTTAATTTTCAAGTTTTAAATGTAAATTGAATATGAAAATAATTAATAAATTTTATTTAAAATCAATAAATAAAACCAAAACCAAATAACTTCGCTTTGGTTTGGTTTTCGGGTTTTTCTGTTCGGTTTTCGGTTATTTTTGCTCTCCCCTAGATAAATCCGACTATTTTTCTGGCACTTGCTGACTGATATCATTTCTGCCTTTAGCATGAGGAAGGCGCTATCGAGGAGCGAGCCCGCGATTACAATGCAAACTGGATGACTGCCGTTGAAATCCTCGACGATGACGTTTACTTGGGCGCCGAAAACAACTTCAACTTGTTCACAGTGCGGAAAAACAGCGAAGGCACCACTGACGAGGAACGTGGCCGTCTCGAGGTGGCCGGGGAGTACCACCTCGGGGAATTCGTGAACCGATTCCGACACGGCTCGCTTGTGATGCGGTTGCCGGATTCCGACGCGGGCCATATCCCGACCGTTATATTCGGTACCGTGAATGGAGTAATCGGGGTGATCGCTTCGCTTCCTCACGACCATTACGTGTTTCTTGAGAGGCTGCAGTCGAGTTTGCGGAAAGTGATTAAGGGTGTTGGAGGGTTGAGTCACGAGCAGTGGAGATCGTTTAACAACGAGAAGAGAACGGCCGATGCGAGAAATTTCTTGGATGGGGACTTGATAGAGTCGTTTCTTGATCTGAGCCGAAGCAGGATGGACGAGATTTCAAAGGCGATGGGCGTTTTGGTGGAGGAGCTTTGCAAGAGAGTGGAAGAGCTGACGAGGCTGCATTAAATCGACTTCGGTTGGTTCTTTTCGTGTTCTTATTTGTACGTGACATATAGACATGTAGTAGCTAAATGCTTAATAGCAATTTGTTCATCATATTCTTTTTTGCACCACCACTGCTACTCGAACCCATCCCT
>CATIWQ010265749.1:0-39526 GCA_949673415.1 Euphorbia schlechtendalii | reverse complement strand
TGTTATAAAAACATTTCATCGTTAAATCAATCTTTAAGAAAGATTATTGTGGCCTACTTTAGGAGTTCATTTTTTTAGTTTGGGACTTGCATTCATAGTTGTCAAGGCGCACTAGGGGTCCCGGAGCCTAGGTGCAATACACGTTCGGCACAATATCTGAATTTATTTATAAATTAAATTAAGTTTTAAAACCATGAAGGCTATAAAAGTTTCTCATATAGATTGAAAATCCATTAATCTATATATTAATATAATAATTCTTAAACATCAAAATCGTTTTTATTATAAACTACCAATCAAATGAAATTAATTTCTATTTCCTAATTTCTTTTCTTTTATGGTGTCAAGTGAGCTTGAGACAACTATACTTGCATTGAGACAATTATTAAATTGTTTAAGGACCTTGCTGTAATGTCAGAGCAAGGATGTGGAAGTGATGTTGAAGCTTGGGAGTAATCCGGATAAGCAGGAACAATATACATTGATGAGGGATGCAATGGAAAAGGGGTTCATTCGTGGTTCAATGGACGGTGGGGTGCGTCTTGGAATGTTCACTGCTGCCTTTTACGGCTTACGAAATTTGCCGGCTGAGAAACGTGGTTTTGTACGCTGTAGTAGCTGGTTCCACCACTGCTGCTACTTTTGACTTAGTTTGCAAGTGTTTTTTACCCATCTAAGCATTTGCATGGGGTACAGGGAAAGGGACAGGTGAATGAGGACATATGATTTAATTTCGTTTCTTTAGTATTGTTGGAAATACCCGGTACTCTCGTGAGCGGGTCAATCGGGTCACAGGATCTGATCCAATTTAGTTATTAGGATTAAATTGAAATGTTATGGAACTTAATGAATTAATTACAAATAATCAAGAATTTAATTGTAATTAATCAGATTTCTAGTTATATATGTACATACAGTGGACGTGTATATGAGCAAGGAAATTAGGAATTCATTTTCCTATTCATTATCGTTTTCATTTACAATCGATTCTCTCTCCCGGATGAAAACATCGCAAATCGATCATTGTTGATCTTCATCGTTGCAGAAGCTGTGGATACACATTTATAATCCGAAAAATTGTGAGATGGATCTAATTTAGCATTCAATGCGGTATTCTTCGATCTTAGGCATACGGAAAAGTTGAGTATCGAATTCGTTTCCGATTTATTTTTTCCATCAGGTATACTTGAGGATAATAATGACTTCTTCTTGCATTAATCGTTGTTAAATACAAACGTCAATCTTATTAAAGACGCTTAAACCACATGCGAGAAAGTTCGCAAAGGGGCTATGCTCCAGAGTTAGCCACGACAAGACTGGAAATCTCGCACGAGGGCATGCCACTTCTACCACAAACGGACGAGCACAAAGGCGAAACTTCATGGAAAGGTCCATGATGTGTTTAAAATGCAATGGGCAAAGTTTTGTGCAAGAAAATATTAACAGATGGTAGAGTTTTGCGAGAAATGGGCTAAAAATGGCATGCAGCCCGCAGAAAGTAGCCCAATGGCATGCAGGCCCGCTGCAAGGGCCCAATTCCCTTGCAGAAATCCGTCACAGATTCTAGAATCTCCCAGCAAGGGCAGAATTGCAAGGGAAAAGTCTAGAATCTGTCACAACCGACCTAGGGCAGATTTTTATGCATGAAATCTCTGGAACAAGCATTCTTAGCCATTGGATTAGGTATTTTTCTAGAGAATAAATCTAGGCCATTGGTTAAGGAGGTGGAAATGCCTATATAAAAACTTCACCCCTCATTTGTAAAGCGAGCCTTGAAAACAACCTTGCAAAGTGTCTTGAGAGAGCTTGGAAATGAGAGTGTAAAGCTTTGTAATACTTTGTAAAGTATTAATAAAGTGTTTAAGTTCTCGCAATTGTGCTTGCTTACTTTACGCTTCCGCATTACTAATGCTTCCGCAACTCTATCGCTTCCGCGCATTAAAGTCTAAGCCATTCTCAAGGCTTGTGTTAAGGCTTTGCTAGCACATTATCGTTGGTTGTTCGAGTGCTAGTACCACACGGTGTCTCATCGAAATCTCAGCCCGTGATAGTTGGTTTCAGAGCCAGGTTGTCGAATCCTTCGAAAAATGCAAGCAACTTAGAGCAGAACGTAGCTGAACCTTGCGAGCAAGAGAGGAATCCTCGCAAAGGCAACTGTAGGGATAAATCTCAGGTTAGAGACCCTATGGCAAACGTCGAACAGCGGTTGGCACGTCTAGAACTCGCTGTGGCAGATCACAACGATCGTTGGGAAGAACATACTCCAATGGTGGAGGGCATTGTCACTGAGTGCATGGGGCAATTAAGGGAAGAATCGCTTGGGACCGTGCAACAGTTGAGAGATGACATGCTAAGTTCTCTCAACATATTGGCTGAACGTTACACCAAGGCGTGCGAGGAAAATACTGCTCGACTAAATACACTGCAAGGCAATGTCCTCAGACTAAGGGAAGACTTTGAGCATCGAGAGCGCAAGCCATTAGGCGCCAAGAGGTTGAGCAATTGAGGGCGAGGGTGAATGCCTTAAATGCTCAAGGTCCCGGTGGAGTTTTGGGGATAACTCTAAGGGTCGAGGTGCCAAAGCTGGACTTGTACAATGGGAGTCTTACACTAAAGGACGTGGAAAACTTCATCTTCACTATGGAGCGCTACTTCGAAGCAAACAGTCTTGAAAATGATGAGGTAAGAATTTTCCAAGCTTCTCTTTATTTAAAGGATAGCGCTCTTTCTTGGTGGAAACGTATGTCTCAACCCGTGGGAGGCAGTGAGGCAATCGTTACCACATGGAATTGGTTTAAAGAGGAATTTAGGGGATAATTCCTACCCGCGGATGCCGCGATGGAGGCACGAGCAAAGCTTCGCCATCTTCACCATAAAGATGGTCATATCCACGAGTATGTGGCAGAATTCTCGGACTTAATGTTGGACATTCCCGACATTACGCCACGAGAAGCACTGTTTACATTCACGGATGGATTAATTCGATAGGCAAAGATGGAGATGCAAAGGCGAGATGTTTGCGACATTAGGGAGGCACTTCGCGTTGCCGAATCACTTGCGAACTTCAAGAGAAAGGAAGACGCAAGAGACAAGGGCAAGAAACCATTCCAACCCGAGAGAGGGGCAGACAAGGAGAAGTCTTACCCCAAGCCAACCGAAATGAAGTTCTCGCATGGAGAAGCCTCGAAGACAAAGGGATCGTTTTCATGCTTCTTATGAGAAGGACCACATTTGGCAAGAGATTGTCCATCAAAGAAGAAATTGGCAGCTTTGATACAAGACTTCGAGGAAGAGGGTCCAAGAAGTGTGGCTTGTGTAAAGCAACAGAACGCAATGAGGACATGGGAGGATAAGCCCAAGCCAAGGCGTTTGTTTATCAATGCCAATTACATAAAGGAGCAAAATGGGGATTGCTCGATACGGGGGCGGACACATGCTATATGACCGAGGAACCTGCTCGCACTGGAAACCATGCGATGCATGTTTCAAGGGAGTAAACGGTGTATAGACAAATCTAGTGGGGGAGGCCAAAGAAGTGCCGCTAGCCATCGGAGCATGGCAAGGTAAGATGGACTTTTCCATCGCACCGCTTGATGATTTAGACCTAATGCTTGGCATGGAGTTGTTGGACAAGATGAATGCCACAATCGTGCCAAACACCAACACAATGGTGATCGCGCAAGGAGGGGGTTCTTGCGTTGTGCAATGCAAGCCCGAAGAAGCTTTGCCAAGTCAAACAAAGGGAGGTTTGAAGTATGGCAAACATTCTATCGCTGCGTTGACATTGGGGAGAACACCAAGCAAAGAGCCTGAGGATGGTCTTGGAAATGCCCATCCGAGATGTGGGGTAAAGGCAAAGGGACACGAGAAGCACATGGGTAGCAAAACTTAGCTCGTGACAAGGGCGTCGCAAATTCAAGTGGGGGAGAATGTCATGGCCCGTGAATCATGTCTCGCAAATCCTCACAAACCACATGCGAGAAAGTTCGCAAAGGGGCAATGCCATAGAGTTAGCCACGACACGATTGGAAATCTCGCATGAGGGCATGCCACTTCTACTACAAACGGACGCGCACAAAGGCGAAATTTCATGGAAAGGTCCATGACATGTTTAAAATGCAATGGGCAAAGTTTTGTGCGAGGAAATATTAACAGATGGTAGAGTTTTGCGAGAAATGGGCCAAAAATGGCATACAACCCACAGAAAGCAGCCCAATGGCATGCAGGCCCGCTGCAAGGGCCCAATTCCCTTGCAGAAATCCGTCACAGATTCTAGAATCTTCCAGCAAGGGCAGAATTGCAAGGGAAACGTCTAGAATCCATCACAACTGACCTAGGGCAGATTTTTATGCATGAAATCTCTAGAACAAGCATTCTTAGCCATTGGATTAGGGATTTTTCTAGAGAATAAATCTAGGCCATTGGTTAAGGAGGTGGAAATGCCTATATAAAGGCTTCACACCTCATTTGTAAAGCGAACCTTGAAAACAACCTTGCAAAGTGTCTTGAGAGAGCTTGGAAAGGAGAGTGTAAAGCTTTGTAATACTTTGTAAAGTATTAATAAAGTGTTTAAGTTCTCGCAAGTGTGCTTGCTTACTTTACGCTTCCACATTACTAACGCTTCCGCGTATTAAAGTCTAAGCCATCGTCAAGGCTTGTTTTAAGGCTTTGCTATCACATTATCGTTGGTTGTTCGAGTGCTAGTGTCGCACGGTGCATCGTCGAAATCTCAACCCGTGACACAGGGAAGGGGACAGGGAAATGAGGACAAATAATTTAATTCCGTTTCTTTGGTATTGTTGGAAATACCCGGTCCGCTCGTGAGCGGGTCAATCGGGTCACAGGATCCGATCCAATTTAGTTATTTGGACTAAATTGAAATGTTATGGAACTTAATGAATTAATTACAAATAATCAAGAGTTTAAGAATTTAATTGTAATTAATCAGATTTCTAATTATATATGTACATACAGTGGACGTGTATATGAGCAAGGAAATTAGGAATTCATTTTCCTATTCATTATTGTTTTCATTTCCAATCAATTCTCTCTCCCAGATGAAAACATCGCAAATCGATCGTTGTTGATCTTCGTTGTTGCAGAAGCTGTGGATACATATTCATAATCCGACAAATTGTGAGATGGATCCAATTCGGCATTCAATGCGGCATTATTCGATCTTAGGCACACGGAAAAGTTGAGTATCGAATTCGTTTCCGAATCACGTTTTCCATCAGGTATACTTGAGGATAACAATGACTTCTTCTTGTATTAATCCTTGTTAAATACAAACATCAATCTTATTAAAGACGCTTAAATGAGTATTGAATGCGGCGCCAATTGGCTTAGAGATTCTTTCAGATTTGCTAATTGCCATGGTTATAGTTTCATTCCAAAACTCGGTTTTAATAAGCGAAGGGCTTGTTACAAGACAAAATTGTCTATATATCAAAGCAGCAGACTGAGACCTTGTTCTCTTCAACTACAATTCAGTTAAGTTCAGCTATGTGTAGTTATAAATTTACATTAAAATAAGTTAAGTTTAGTTAAGTTCAGTTCAACTTTCAGAAGTTGAAGAGAATAAGTATAAAGTCTAAACTATTACGTGTTTTCACGACATTTTTCACTTTCCAAACCCGTTCTGCATTAATAATTATATGTGATAAGTATAATGGACATCAATCCTCACTGCAGTTTTAATGAAAGGTAGAGATGAGGGCTCTACACAGGTTTCACCATCAAGAGAGTTGTTTATCCCAGTTGGCAAAAATACGTACCATCGTCATCGTGGTTATATTGTATATCTATCTATTAAACAACTTGAAAGAAATGATTGTATTGTATTTCTATAAAATTACTTAAAATTTAATCGTTAATAGTTAAAGTTTCCTTTTGTAATATGATTATTCAAATTTTTTAGTAGTGTTTTTACAAAAATTATTACTATCTTCTCTTGAAACATACTTTTAACAAAAGTGTATATTTTGAAGTATAAGCTAGTGAAATTATTATCAACCGCTATCTGTTAAAGTATCTTTTAAAAAGATTTTTCACAATAATATGAAAAAGCCATTTAAAGGTTTATCGTAATTGAATTGCATATGTATTATGGAAAAACGATCGATTTTAATATAATTGTTAGTTTATAAAGGCACCTTTTAATGTTTTTTCATCGAATTCAATAACAAAGTACTAATTCATTTACGGATGTAAATTACATCATAACTCAATCGTTAACATCTTAAAAAATTCATAATCTTCTAAAGAATAATAGTCAAAACTATTGTCTTTACGTTTACGCTTTAAGGATAAATAATATTATAATAATTATAATTACACCAATCAGATATAGTCTGAGTGGTACATCCACAAAGTGGATGGGATGATCAGGGTTTGAATCCTGTCATCTGCAATTTGCTTAAAAAAACAATTATAATTACAATATTATAAATATATACAATAATCTTTACGATCACATCATAGTCAAATCATCAGATTGGAACTTATAATACTTAAATTCATTATCAATAGTTTTCGTTGCGGAATTACTTTGACAGTCGTTGATCGAACATGAACACGCACAAAAAATTTGAGATCTTCCTCCACCAAATATCTTAATGTCCCACAAAGTGTACCCACCATGTTTCTCCAGTCCTTTTAATTTAATGCATTGGGACCTTAACCTTATTCCCGAATGCCCCTTTAACATAGGAAGGTTATACTTTTTTCAATGAAAATCAATTAATTTGGCTCGTAATGCAATGAAATAATCAAGTCCATATCCAGCTGCGGGTTACATATGTTTTCAATTATGTTTTCATAACAATATAGATTAGAATTTCTATCAGAAACTATTCATGTGTAGATGCTATTTTGGTTCCATGATTGCACTCGCTATAATTATTTGTTGTCGTATGTATTTTTTTCGTCTAATAACGAAATTGAAAAATATATATCATATTTAAAAAAATTAATAATAGTCACTAGTTAAAAAGTACTATCATAACTTAGGGGTATTAACAAACTATGTGGTTGGCAAACAGTTGGAATTCAGTTCAGTCAGAATCCGACTCGAGTTTAAGATCGGATCAAAATATTAACAAGTCGAATCAAGTATTTTAAGATTCGGCTCGAAAGCTCGCAAACATGTTCATATAATTTTTCTATTTAATTTATTTAGTGAAAAACAAATTATATATGATTAGTGGGAAATAATTATTTATGTAAGATAATTATTCGTAAATTGATGATTTTAATATCACCTTCTACTTCTTTGCAAGGATGATGATGAATATGGAAATGCATAAAAGAAAAATGATATGAGAAGAAATGAGAATGGTTATTAATCGGGGTAAAAATATTACGATGTTAGTTTTAATTTTTTAAACTATTTATTTCTTTAAATGTGAACGAGAATAAATTGCGCCACTCTTTTTATATTTTTTTTTGGAAAAGAGTATAAAAAATAGTGTTACTTATGTAATCCTTTTTTAACTAGTGTTGCTATAAATAAGTTTTAATCAATGTTATCGAAACCAAATCGAACATTGAACCAATGAAGTAAGTGGTTCACAGTTTCATTGATCCGATAAGGTTCAAACGTGATTCATCCATAATTTAATTTTTTATATTTAATTATTTAAATATATAAAAATTATGCATTCATTAATCATCAAGTATAAATTAGAAATAAACAAATAATTCACTAAATTATATTACACATTTAAAAAGTAAATATGGAAAGGAATAAAATACTAACCGTTAAAGGTATATTCTTTTATCTCTTACTAATTTTAAATAATACTTTAACTATATAAATCAACATACATTTCAATATAATTATGATATATTTATTATGATATGTGATTTTTAGGAAAACAGTAAAAAAATTATAAATACTAATGATATCACTTCTATTAAAATAAGTAATAATTTAAATTAATTGATTTTTAACCTATAAAAATAGAAAAATTCATGATAATAAAAATAAATGTTTGACCGGTTTATTTATTTATCAGTTATTTTCTGGTTCGAAGTTCGAACTGGCCTATAAAGCTGTTGTTTTTAGTTAAATGAACCGGATTCATTGTCTATTCTCGATTAAACCGATCCAACAGATCGATCCAATCCGATTTCAATTTCACTGGTTTAAATCATCAAAGTTGAAACATTCAAGGGAAATATTTTATTTTTAGTTGCAATATGGCATATATGGCAGACTCGTTTATGCGCGTGAGCTCGCTAATTTATACTGTGCTTTTCACGAGCCTGAACCGAAGTAAAATTCTAATCTCAATGAACTAAAATTATCCAAGTTCAAACCGAACCCAACGATTTCCATTCACAAGCCGGGTCCAGAATTGTTTCGTCTCGGTTCGCTTATTAACGTCCATCGTAACATTACAAACATCCTCTCGGATTGTAAACAGAAAAAGTCAAGCAGCAGACAATTCTGTTAACTTGTAAGTTGAAGATGAGAGAATTTACAAAAATACGCAACTACCATTCAATCTTATATGTTAACGGACAAATCCATTCACGGTAAAAACCTAAACCCAAATCAACAATCAACTATACTTTAAACAGCAACCCGATTGCTCTTCTCCTCCAAAATCACTAACCAGTTTTCGAATTTTTCACTATCACTTCTCATTGTTCTTTCCAATAATCCACACACCTCAAAGCAACGTTCTTTTTAATCCTCTGTATTTCCAACTTCCTCATTTCTCGATTGCGATTCACTTTATTCAAGCCCTAATTGAGGTTTTGATCAGGTTCTTTGCTCTCTTTATGTATTTTATAATTTCAAGGTAGTTTATTGGCTTCTTGCTGTTGTGGTTTTTTAAAATTTTTTGCTGTCGAAATTTCGACGATATCGAAAATCAGATGATCAATGGGGATGGCCAGCAAGAGGACTTCTCTCCGCCAGCCTCTCTTGATCCACTCGATCTATTCCCATCGAAGTTATCCGATGGTGGCGATCCGTCGCCCGGATCGCTGTCGCGATACTCCTCTTGTGGAGGAGAATCGGAGTTTGACCGGTATTGTAGCGCGAACTCGGTAATGGGTACTCCTAGCTTATGTAGCGGCTCGTTTGGACCTATTAATGATAGTTTAGAGTTTGAGTTCGGCTCCTTGAAGAGTTTGGATGGTAGCTTGGAGAATTTCAGTTTGGAAGGTAGATTTGATAGAAAATTGGAGGACCGGAAACTTTCAGCTTCTGGTTCTGATTGTGTTAAAGAGCGGATTGTGAAGAATGGGAGTAGTAGTGAATTGGATTATAGGAAGGAGGCTGTTAATGTTGAAAGTAGCGTCGAAGACTCAATTGCTAATGGAATTGGAAATGCCACGAATCTTTTGACTGGTGTTGAAGAAGGTTCTTCTAGTGTTGTTGTCAATAAAGGAGATGATGGGAGCATCGGTAGGTTGGACGCAGAGTTAGGTTTGGATGTTAATGGAGGGGAGATGGAGAGTGAGGAAGATGGGACGGAATCTAGATATAGATATTCAGAAGACGATGATTCAATGTACGGTTGTGGTTCTGATGATGAGAACAGGAAGAATTTGTATATGCATAAAAACATACACCATGGCAATGGAGCGAAACCTGAGAATGAGAATCCGCTGCTTATGAGTTCTTCTGTAGCCTTTGGTGCAAAGGATTGGGATGAATTTGAGCAAGAAACAATACAAGGTAATTTTTCTGCGATGACCTTGGATAGCTTTGAGCGGAAGAATGAAGATGAGTTGCAAACTCAGACAAGCCACGGTGACTTTGCTGCCATGCCTTCGACAGGGGAATCAGCTGCTGGTTTGTCAGACATAGAGGATGATATAATCACCGAACCTGCTGGTGTCACAGGCAATGTATTGATGAGGAGTTTTAGTAGTGATTCCGTGGTCTCTGGCGATGCTCAAGATGCTGGACTGAAGCAGACTGAGAAAGTGGGAGACATCAAAATGGCCATTCGTCCAGATCAAGGAACTCTCAAGATAGCTCAAGGTGACAGCAAGATCTCAGTAGCTTCATGCCATTTACCTAACCCAGCTTTGCACACTGCAAGAGACGGTTTTAGCTACAATCTAGTACAAGATGCTAATTGTGCATCCACGAATGCTGATGTGCTTGAGATGGAAAAGGATCCTTTTATAAAGAATTATATGGGCGGAAATGTTGTAGATTGCAGCATAGGTAAGGAGGGCATACCTGTGAAATCTGAGGGCATAACTCCTGTCGATCATGATAAAATATTTGAAAGTGAAGAGACAGGGAGTGCTGAAGATAAATTGGACCCTCTTTCTAATGAACTTTCTTCCTTAGCAGCTGAAAGTTTTGAAAATGGGAGTGCACAGTTCACTGAAGATAACGAATTGAATACCACAACATTGAGGATAGAAAACTGCAGGAACATAGTATTGAGCAACTGTTCTACTACAGTGGATGCTTCTGAAGATCATATTGATCTTGTTAAGGTCAGTCTCAGTTAACTGATACATGCCTTTTTTTTAGTGTATCTAAGTTTGCATCCTCCTTATCCTCTGGCAATTTTTGTTCTAAAATATGAATTGTAGTAAGGTCATTGGCCTTATTTTAGGGTCATGTATACACCCTCATTACACTTTATGATAATTAAAGCATGGCCAAGATTCATATAGATGGAGACTTGAGAGTTAGTGATATTTTCCACATGTTGCACTGATGTTTGGTTAATTATGAATAATGGAATTATGGTCAATTTTTGTTATTCCTTTCATCTATATTATATATTGAATGTTGTGTTCTGGTTGTTGTTATTGTGAATTTTTCTCTACATTGACTGCATACTTGTCTGATTTATTGGAAATAACCTGAAAAGCCACTGACAGAACTGTGCAAACTGAAACTTGTAGGATGAGCCATTCTTTAGCAATTTATCATTCTTTTTGCATGAATGAGAAGACATCGAAATATTGGTCAGATAAATTATATTAGTTTGTACCATCTATCTTGGGCATATGGAATCAATATGGTTAAGAGGGTGGTTCATATTATATGATGCTAAATAAATAAGATTCACTGAACAAATTTCTTACAGGAAGTAATTTGAGGTGCAGATCTAATCGTATGTTCTGCAACTTCCCTTGACAACATCTAATTTTGTGACTATCTTTCTCCATAGTCCATACTTAGTGCTGGTACTCATCTTTTTTTGGCAGGACGACAAAGTAGAACATTCTGAATATTACGATGAAATTGTAAATGAAATGGAAGAAATTTTACTAGACTCAAACGAGTTGACTGGAGCTAGGTTTTCTCAGGTTAATCTCATGTCACAGTCACAGTCACAGCTATGCTCACCTGTAAGAGATGGTGGATCAACTGCTTCCACTTCAGGTACAGATGGCGCCTTCCAGCTAATCACGCAGTCTCTTAAAATCGATGGCATTGAAGTAGTGGGTGCTAAGCAGAAGAAAGGAGATGTTTCTCTGAGTGAAAGATTAGTTGGAGTTAAGGAATATACCGTGTATAGAATAAGAGTGTGGAGCGGAAATGATCAGTGGGAGGTTGAGCGCAGATATCGCGATTTCTTTACTCTCTATCGTCGGTTGAAATCGTTATTCGCTGACCAGGGTTGGACTCTTCCTCTTCCTTGGGCTTCCGTTGAAAAGGAATCTAGAAAAATATTCGGGAATGCATCTCCTGTTGTTGTCTCTGAAAGAAGTGTTCTTATTCAGGAGTGCTTGAGTTCAATTATCCATTCAGGCCATTTTTCCAGTCTTCCATCTGCATTGTTTTGGTTTTTATGTCCTCAAGATTCAAATCCTAGTTCCCCAGCATCCCCAAAAGTAGTGCATTGGTCCATGTTCTTTAACAGAGGAGCTGAGACAGAGAACGTCTCCAATTTGGGGAAGACAATATCTCTTATTGTTGAAATTAGGCCATATAAATCTACAAAACAACTGCTAGAAGCGCAGCATTATACTTGTGCTGGATGCCACAAACATTTCGATGGTGGAATGACACTAGTGCAAGATTTTGTGCAAGCACTTGGATGGGGTAAGCCGCGACTTTGTGAATACACTGGACAATTGTTCTGTTCTTCATGTCATACAAATGAAACTGCAGTCTTGCCGGCACGAGTTTTACATTATTGGGATTTTACTCTGTATCCAGTCTCGCAACTGGCTAAATCATACCTGGATTCCATTCATGATCAGGTAACTTCATTGTTGATACCTTTACTTTTGCTGTAATCCTGTAGATTTTCTGTAGCTGGATGGTTTAGAATGTACAAAAATGAAAAATTGACCAAAGTGAAGTGACCATTGCTTGCAGTTAGTAAGATATATAGAAATTTAAATTATTTTTAACTCTTGAATTAAGTCAGCACTCATTTACACAACATCAAAACCTAGCAATAAAATGTGTAATTTTCCTCATATGCACATTTTGAATTTGTCAAGGCCATTTTACATGTACTGATGATCAATTTGTTGCAGCCCATGCTCTGTGTGAGTGCAGTTAATCCTTTCTTATTCTCGAAGGTCCCTGCCCTACAGCATATTATGAGTGTCAGGAAAAAGATAGGAACTTTGCTTCCTTATGTTCGCTGCCCATTCCGTAGGACTGTCAACAAAGGACTTGGACAACGTAGATATCTTCTTGAAAGCAACGATTTTTTCGCACTTAGAGACCTCATTGATCTCTCTAAAGGGGCTTTTGCAGGTTAATATCTTATGCAATTTAACTCTACTTTATCATTTTTATGGAAGTTCAATCCTAAAGTTGATGTCTCATTGAATTGGATTCAGTATGCCCTTGTTTACACCAATCCTGAATATTTTCTATTTTATTATGTCAAGTGTATTTTGCATGTTATTAGTTTTTTTATGCATTTCACCAATGTACTTTGAATGCATATTCTATTGAAGTTTGAAAGATGGCAGTAGTATATGATTTTACTGGCTTGTATCATACCAAGTGTTCTACAAGGTTGTAGTTCTCCAATAAGTCATAACTTGCATTCAAATTTTCATTTTTCTTCTATTGTTGCAGCACTTCCTGTGATGGTGGAAACTGTTTCGAGAAAAATTCTGGAGCACATAGTTGATCAATGTCTCATATGCTGTGATGTGGGAATCATGTGCGGTGCTCGACAGTCATGTGATGATCCATCTTCTCTAATCTTTCCGTTTCAGGTGGGCAATCTTATGCAGCAGTGGTTTTCATATTTACATTATCATTCAACTACCTGAGAAATAAAACATTGGCATTTAATAGTCTCCCATTATGCCATGTATTTTCTCATTGACTGTGAAGCACTGAAATGTTCCTTTCCGCACCGTCCTTAAGTTCTATTGCATGTTCAACGTTCTCAGACCTGCTAATTGGAATATCCAAGTTCTCTTCTTTTTTTTTCTTTCGGGTAAAAGGAAAATCCAAGTTAAGAGAAAACAAAATATTGGATTACGAATCTGAAATTCTTGAGGTTTCATTCTGTAGTGGAAAAGTCTGAAGTTGACATTGTATTCTCTTTTTTTTTCTTTTTCATTTCTATAGTTAGCAATTGAGAAATGGAAAAAGCATGTAGAACCTCAAAATGAGATCTGAAAATTTAAATTCAACCAATTTTGCTATGAGGTTAGGTCACAAATCAGTATGAAATATGACCGAACCATATGCATGCATATTATTCTTCTGATACTCAACTCACAAATTTAAACATTTCAAACGAAACTCAAACAGGAAGGTGAGGTTGAAAAATGTCCATCCTGTTCATCACTATTTCACAAGCCTTGTTTCAAGAAGCTCACAAACTGCCCTTGTGGAGCAGTCATTGGAGAGGACAAGAAAACGGGAGGCCATAATAAGCTGACCCGTAAATCTAGCAACTTGTTGGGAAGATCAGGCAGCGGTTTGTCTGTTGGATTGCTATCCGGACTATTCTCAAGGGCAAATCCGGAAAAGACTAAGGATCAGAAAGACAACGACACTGTCATATTAATGGGTTCTTTGCCAAGCACTCAACTTTGATCTCCTGTAAGTGTAATGTACCGATTCGTGTATTATCTTGATTGATATAAGTGTGTAATTCATTTGCAGCACTCTAGCAAAAGTTTTTTAATAGCTGAGTGAGGTTTTCCTTCATTTTTTAGTAAATTTTTTTTGTAAATCATGACTCTGGATTTTACATAATAAATTTGTGCTTTCTTGTTGTAATGAATCCGATTAATCAGTTCGAGTTGATATGTAGACATGCATATAGTTTAAATTAGAATCATTGTTTTTGAATCTTCAATGTGAAAAAGATGCTTGATACAAACTTGTCATGTAGTTGTTGAATCATTGTTAGCCTTTGTCATCAAAAGCAGTAGAGTCACTTTCCATATGTAAGTCTTTAAATGTGAAAAAGAGAAAAAAAAATGTATAAAAAAAGAGATTGATGTAACAGGATAGATTGGTCAACCCAAGTGGGAAATTGGTGAGTTTGTAAAAGCAACTGAGGCTACTTTATGATGGGTCCTCAAATCTGAATTGGTGTAGTGTAAAAGATGTTAATCGTCTCTTCTCTTAACCAGCTATTTGTTAATATGTTTACATTTGACTTTACTTCACATGGGTCGTTTTGGTTTAGTTGTAACTATCAATGGTTTTTTTTTTTTTTTGCTCATATATTGATAACTTTATATTTGCGAAACAGCGAAAAGACAATTGTTTAGAATTCGTAACAAAACACTTAGATTTACTAGATGATACTAAAAGAAATGATAAGAGAGCCATTACAACTATTTTTTTTCCTTGAATTCCTCTTTCCAGTGTGTTTATTTTAGTTACAACTGAAATTCTGCTCTTACAATGGCTAACATTGCATCCTTTGATATTACACCATTGTTTGTATTTCCAAAAACTCACTAACAGAATCATTACAAAGGGTTTCATTAATCTCATATTATACCTTTGTATTACCCTAATCCCGTCTTCTTCTTCTTCTTCTTCTCCTTCTTCTTCTTCTCCTTCTTCGTCCTCTATGCTAATTTTTTTGCGAAGGCGTTTTTGTTTTTTTTAACCAAACAGCCGCTACCTTGGACATTGATAAGAATCAGCAAACCATCTTGTGAATAGTGCATGTTTCAGCCTTATTACAAAAGCAAAAATTGCATAGCATGGGATATGCATCAATGCCACTGACAAGTACCTTCACGTAATTTTTAAAAACATGTGTTAGTACTTTTTATTCACTTTAAAATCATAAGCTTCTTTTGGTTTTTGTTTTTGTTTTTTTGTTTCAAAGCATGAACCAAAGTTTCTGTAACTAGATGGTTATGAGGTTGTACCATAAAGGAGCAAATGACGAAGACAAGTCAAGAAAGGGATATGGCCACCTGCAATAATAGAAATAAAAGTGTTAAAAAAACATCATGTGACTTGGAAAAAAATCTAAAAAAAATCTGAGAAATGATTTTACCAGAGTCTGACAGAAGCATGGAGAATCCATTGGAATAAGACATATACTATAGTCCACATAAAGAAGTAAGCGATCCGAAACAATGGAAATCGCTGCGAAGAAGATTCATTTTCAGTAAAAGAATATGAAATTGAAATTTGTTCTTTGCAAATCATTTCTTTTTTTTTTTTTTTTTTTTTTTTGGTTTCTGATATATTGAACTAAATAAACAAGTTACCAGGCAATTTAAGGCAGTGTCTCCAAGCAAGAAGATTGCATTCATTGAGTGCATACTTACAACCAACTGCAATGGAAAAACAACAACTATTTACTGTTATCTAACTATCCAACCAACCAACAATAGATCATATCTGTTTTTCTTGTCTTATTTTACATTGTATTGTGAGAATCAAATCCTGACAGAAATGGGAAATGAGATAAATGATACTTACAGCACTAAGCCTGTAGTCATTGATTGCAAGAAACGGAACAAGAACAAACCAAAACACACAATCTGTAAGCATAACTGCTCCGGCATTCATCTGTTTCCATTTTTCAGCAAGCAAAAATCAAGAAAATGTCCAAAAAAAGTAGAAATTTTTTTTTAACTTGCCTGGAAAATTATTTGAAAGATGAACACAAGAATCCCTGCAGGTTGCCTAATGGAAGACTGTTCATTGGAATTTGTGCTACTTTTAGCCATTGAAGTAGTTGAACTATCTGCAGTTGCTGGTGTAGAACAGTTCCCTTGTTCTGAATCCAATTCTACATTGTCCACTTTATCTCCACCAATCCTTTTGTGATACAGATAACATCCACGCATTGACAGTATTGATCCAAGCTACACAAATTCATTAATTTTCCATCAAAAAAAAGAAATTAATGTAGAAGGTTTAATCTTTTTCATGTTTCCATTACTTACCCCAAAGTAAATAGTAACTAAAGTGAAGGTCCACCTATCCAAGTACACAAAACATCATTATCAATCCAACCCATCATTGCAAAATGATACAACAACAATAAAGTTAACATCTTTTTTTGATTCTAAAGAAGAAACTTACTGAGTATAGAAGTAAAAAATGCTGGGTCCATCCACAAAAGCAGCAACAATAAGCAGCATCAAAAGCACAGTAAAAGCACAAAGCCTGAAAACTAGCAACCAGGCTGGGTGGATTCCTTCAAGACAAGGTCTCCAACTTTCATCATCATACAAAACCCCTTCTGATTCTGATTCTGATTCCGATTCCGATTCCGATTCTTTATTCTCTTCGATGTCTTGTTCGGGTTTGCGCAAGTTTTCGTTTTTCCATATCAGGATCGATGCAAGGATCATCGAGATCACAACCCAGATGACACAAAGGAAGAATCTCCAGTTTATCCAGTAGTTGGCTAATGTTGTATTAGCAGTCAATGAAGGGTGCCAAGTATTCTGTGTGGATCCTGTTATGAAACTCATTGTATTATAATATGATTACCCTTCTGTATCAGATTATCAAAGATGAACCCAACCAATAGTAGAAGGGGTATATTGGTGAAACAAATGTAACCCAGAAGAGAAATTATCAAAGAACTGAGAAACTGCAATGATTTGAATGAAAGCTACAAACATTGATGAAAGAGACGCATTTTATGAAAACTGGTAAGAACCCAATAGATGTTTATATACAAGAACTGTTTTTCGTTAAACAAAAGATATGAAAGACCAGTTTTTTTCACGGGTGTTTGAATGTAACATCAAGATCAGAACAAGCAGAGGCTGAACCAATGCCAAAATTCAGACTTTAAATATAAATGAATATCATATCCCAGATTGCTTTTGACCTGATCAAAACCCCAAATAAACACATAAGAGATTCCTAACTTTAGGAGGGTTTTTGGTCAGAAAGATAAAACTCAAATCTATTATTACTATTAAAAATGAACCCTAAAAAGAAGTAGCTAAATTATAGGGAAAGAAAAGCTGAAGCCAAAGAAATGGAGCCTGGAGGTGTGCTACAAAGAGAGACTACCTACAAGGAGATGCTTTGCTTCTGTCTCTGGTTTAAAAAATACTAAATAAAGAGGGAAAGTAACAAAAAAACAATTATAAAAAACAAAAAAAGAAAGAAATATAAAACAGTTCAAAGAGAAGGTAAAAGGGTGTTCTGCTTTGAGTACAAGTTTGCATCTTTTTCAATTAAAAATGGAAAAAATGAAATCTTGAAAATGGACGAGACTACTGATCTGACTTGAGCAGTACTCATCTCTTTCTCTCTCTTAAAAATTTTTTAAAAAAAAGCATGCAAAAATGTACAAGTCTTAGATACAAAAAAAAACACTTGTTGTCACCTTTTTCTGGAATATTATCAGAGACTTTATCAGTGTTTCCAAAAATATTTTTGTTTTGCAATAAAACGAAGAGACAGAGGTTTTTGTAATGGGCTATGGATTTTGTTTTGGATTTTAGCTTGTTAGTTTTTGGAGTTCAAGGATAATGGCTTCCCTTGTATTTTGTGATTAATACACAGCAGCCAACAATCATGTTATGGGTCCTTCTGTTTTTTAGTCAGTCTTAATTATTGTTTTAAAATTGAGTTTCCTTAGTTTGTTGTACTTGGACCCTAATTTTTCTAATGATAAACTTTTGCCACTCAATTTCTAAACACTTTTTTTTGCATTATTTAAAGTTAAAAAACTGAGACCAACAACACATGCAACACAACCTAACTTACGATGCATGCGTCGCGAAAATAAAATAAGTATCCGAGTGACATGTTCACTTCTCAGGTAGTAAATAGCTTTATTTGAGACGAAGATCCAAGTTGAACAAGATAGTTTTGATGAAAATGACACTTATTTATACCAAAAAAGATAACAACCAGACATAGCCTAACTTGCAAGTTATATATAACTCAATTAGTGATGCAATTATAAAAATGGTTATACGGTTCTTAGATTTATTTGTTAATTGTGATTAAATTGTTAACAATAATATCCTAATTAACATTTTTTTATAAAAAAAGATACAAACCCCAAAGATTTCCCATTACTAATCCATTGCCTAATCATTTCACTAATCCATCATTAAATAATAATACCACATAAAGACAGGTCAGTTGATCATGTGTATAGCGTGTTTAACTCATCCCAGATATGTTTTCTTTTCTGGCCTGCAGTTCAAGCACACGAGATAGGTGACTGCCTAAACGTAGGTCCCACATTTTGACTCCTTTTGACTTTTGCCTGTCATCTAAATTTTTGTCACAGCCGATTGAGGAGTGCTAATATAATTAATTAAATATTTAAAGCTTCATGCTAATTGCATTGTATGGTCTGACTAGACATTTAAGGTTCAACGTGTCGTCCTGTCATTGGTAACATCAATGCCATCATGACCGCCTGATTGCTTGATTAGATGAAATTGCGGGACCCGTCAGGAATCTTAATTGGATTTATTTGGGCAGTCTTATCAAAACAAAACTATAACGTGAAGCACAAGATCATTCTTTGGTCAATTAACAAGGCTTTCTCAATGTTAATTTAAAATTTTTCATCTCCTTTTACCGACGATTATGGCTTTTTACCTTTTTATTTGTTTAATTTACTCTTTTACTGTGAGACTGTGACCTCAAGTTATATTCACTTATAAGAGAATGAGAGAGAAAAGTAAGAAAAAAAAAAGCAAAAAAGAAAACTCAGAAGCCAGCAATCAGAAAATATTAATAGTAATTCAGTATGTTTGTATATTAAAATGTATGTAATATTACTGAAAACTGAAAAGCATATGATAAGTTCAAAAAAATGTAAAATAAGATAGATCGGAGTAAAAGACGATAATTTTCTATATTCGTGTGCATTGTGCACTGCCAATTCGTTAAATATTATTCAAAATATATATAAAAAATCAAATTAGCTTGGATTGATCATATCAATGTTTTTACAGCAGCAGCATCAGACAATTACTTGAAGTTATAAATATTGTAAATAGCAGTTTAACATATTGGTAAAAAAATATTGCTAAATTACAGATACTCATAAAAATCAATCAAGGATTTATGAAACGATTGTCCACTTTTACACACTTTTAAGAAAACATATGAAAAGTAGAGGGACAACAACTTCAAACCGGTAATTTAAAAGAATTCATAAAGCGAGTGATGATAAGGAAAAGAAGGGTTGATGAAAAGAATATGAAAGGTGACATATTGAGCAAAAAAAGACAGCAGAAAAAAGACAAGTTAAAACGTAGTAAACAAGCAAGAACAATGTTCATTTCACGTTTCAATTTCTTTCTAATGGGTGCAATTGAAACCATAATACATAATAACAATAATCTTTTATTAGTATAATTCTGAGAAATAATAATGATAATAATATATGCAGGGAATAGTTAAGCTTTTGTTGCCCCTTCTATGTCATGGAATCAATATGTTATCCACATCATCTATTTTAATAATAAAAATTAAAAAAAACATTCAACTTGTAAAAACTATAAAACAAAAGTATTATATGATAGCTTTAATATTGTGATTTGTACTTTTTTTTAGAGTGAATCAAACAGCCTCGATATGCAGAAGCATGCAACAAGATATTATAATATTAATTGTTCTTAATTCTGGAGAATCAGAACAAGAACAGCATCGATTTGAAAGAACTCTAATTTCCTTTACTAAATTCAATTATTCATCTTTTCAAAGAAAATGGACATAGCCAAAAACATTATATAAAAAGTAACTAATATAATTTTAACATGTGTTTATAAAACTTCAAGTTTGACATGTTTCAAATTTAGACCCTATCAATATACATGACGAAATATGTATCAATATTTCTTATAGTAGGAACACCATATATTCTCCACCACTCAGCATTGTTTTAAAAATCCGGAAGGTCACCGCCTGGTCCCGCTTAATGCTTAAACTCTACTGACTAACGTCTAAGTCCGCTTAGACCTCAATTAATCCCCGCCTAGGTCCCGATTTACCTTCGATCACCCAACTAGAGCCTAGCGTCTTTTAAAACACTGCCACTCAGCAACATGGATGCTGGTGAATATTATAGGTCAGGAGGGATTACTGTTCATGTCAAATAAATAGTTGGAATTTGGACTTGCTGTTATGTTACCCAATTAGGTTGCTATTAAGTGCCCAAAACCTTATTTAATTTATGGTCTTTCTGATAAAGTTGAAACCAGACAGAATCAATCTCTCTCCTATCTTTGTAGGGACATTTAAAGTGCTCCTAACTAGCTAGTCTATTTGTATAGTAATGTCCATAGCCTTTCTCCAAATCCGTATTTTCTAAAGACAAATTTTCCTGATTAAGCCAAAAATGCTTAGTAACATGTGCCATAAAAATGTAGCTATTTTTTTTGCAGCAAATTGAATTATAAGAGAAAGTAAATTACCTTTCATGCCAATTTAGGTGAAGGGATCCAGAGTTTGTTGTTGATTTTCTGAATCAAATAATAGTGCACTGAGATGAAGGGTTGAGTAATGTATATATAGAAGACACCAGGACATCAATTAGTTGAGTATTTATTAACAAATTTCATGTCTAAAGTTAGCATGTTTTAAAGCAGTGAAATGCGTTGAAGCAACTGAAAATAATATAGTTGTTCTTTCTTGAATAAGAAACGTGTGTGTTTGTTGTTTTTGAGTAAGGGAATTGTGGGATTGTAATCAATTGAGAAGATGCTTTAAGCCCAAGTATGGCTTATATGAAGACTGAAGTTGAAATTAAATTGTCAATTCTTTTCTTGCTTTAATGGGAAGAAATTGTATAAAATCCCAAAATTTAGCAACTCATTAATGTAACTCATGATAAATTTTTTTTAGTAGATATCTTTATGTTGGTACTTTTGAAATGCAATTCAGTGTTCTAAATTGTTAGTACAATTCAATTCAGCTTCAATGAAAATGAAAACAAAGAAAAAAAAACTAACAATGTGAGATGTATTGTTTGTGTTTTGGTAATCCCTTATGCAGTAGTACGCGTGCAACAGTTGTTGTACTTAAAACTTATGCTAATTATTGGAGTATTTTTAAAAATCAGGCTAGGCGATCTCCTATGCAAGACTCACCGGACTTATGCAGAGTTAGGTGGAACAAATCAAGAGGTTTTCAATTAAAAATTTTCCCCTGTTTTAAAATCTGCCTGGGCAGCCCATTAGACAGTGTTGATGCAAAGATTTTTAAAACATTTGATGATAAATATCTCTAACATTGTTAGAACTTAGAATACAATCAATCAATAACGTGTTTGATATTCGAAAGGCTAAGAGTAGTAGTTTAAGGTGTTTCTAGATGGCTTCAAAAATATAATTTCATATATAATATATTAAGAGAAAAATTAGAGTGATTCTTCATAGTTCATACAAGCACAATCGAGTCCTTAAAAAATTGAAAATCGAATCGGAACGAAAATAAATCTATCCAATTAGTGTTCTATTTTATACATGTTTATTGGTTTCGATTCATTTTTGTGAAAAATTGAAAATCAAATAGAATTAATTATAAATTAAATTTATTTAATCATAAGTCAACTATTAATTGTTTTAATGTTCAATTTACATTCAATATTGTAAAATTATTTTTTTTCAAATTAATAATAGACTATATATGTTAAAATTTTGTTTATGTTGATTTTTAGTCATTTATATTCAAGATTTACATTGAAAAACAAAAAAAATCATATTATATACATATAAAATAATACATCTTTTTAAAACAAGACCGAAATAATTTAATTTAATTTTTGATTCATCTATTTCCTTTCAATTAACTTCGGCTCAATTTTTTGAACCGAACCAAATTTTGCCCAACCATCTATGACAGACCTGAGTATAAACATAATCCTTTACATGTAATGAATGAAAAAATTCTTTATTATCACATCTACATATAAATTGGCAACCTTACAAATACACGATTTATGAGGATTTTAATCTATGTTCCACTATAAGCCAAGTTGCGGATAGTCTAGCAAATCATGGAACGCAATCACACGGCTATTGCTGGTGGAACTCTTGCCCAGAATTTTGTAACAATTTGATCGACTTTGATACGTCCACCAGGGAGCATTTTAGATTGACTTAACTTTTGCTTGGTTGTAATCATCAAGATTCTATTCCTTACTTTTTATTTTCTTTAGAAATATTTTGAGATTTGGGTCTTAGCAAACGGAAATATCAACCTGGTTGGGCTTTCCACCTCAAATCAAAACTAATTTTCCCAATTTCATTCCGAGAAAAATCTATGTTCCCCAGTGATAGATTGATCTTTACATTTCCAAAATTAAAAAACAATTTATAATTTCATTATCCTCAAATTGGCAATAGCACACATAATGCATGAAACAGAGTAGTTACCCTGTCGGCATGGTGTTTGACATTTCAAAATGGCTCACCTTCGTTTCCAAGTATTGATAGTGAAAATGGTGTGGAATGTGTTGCAATTCAAGGAACCTTCCTGCAATTTTGTTTACTATTAGAAAAACAGCATGCTTATATATTGTAGTACAATCTTATCAAAGTTTGAATGATAATTAAATTTTGATATGAAGGCCCATTAAAAGCTCAAATAAGCACATCTTGACTCAAAAATAAGACTCCACAGTCAAACTACGCCTCGGCATAATCACACGCTTAAACCACTTCGGCATAGCAGCAAGACCGATTCCTAATCCTACAATAAAATGCCTTCAGCGTTACCCACCGCGCTTGAGCTGAAGTGACATCGGTAAAACCCATGATGATCCATCGCGCTCCTTATCTCTCCTCTGTCGCATTAAATACAAACCTGAATGGCAGGGATGAATCATTTAATGCTCAGTCGGCTGAAAAGACCCTTAAGCGGCTTACCACCTGCGCACAGCTTGTAAGCAGACCCACTAGTCATCATTACATAAATTCCTATAAATAGCAAGACAATCTCCCGCTAAAGAGGTAACTGTTACTTTAAAAACTACACCTTTATCACCTTTCCCATATCGCTAACTTGAGCATCGGAGGGTCTTCGCCGGAAACACTTCCGATCGGAGACTTGTTTTGCAGGTCCTACAGACGTAGAATACTGAAAACCTCATACGAAGGATATCAAATTGGTGCGGTGAGCGTGGACGATAACCCTGAACAATGACTACTCCCCCAAACAAACCAAGAAGACCCCATTTCAGTTCGGGAACCTTCTTGTTCCTAGATACTTCGGAGCTTGGAGACAGGACTAGAACATCGAACCCAGTTACCACCGTTCCCCCGGTGCAGACGGGAACGCCTACTTCATCAAGATCGGAGACATGTGAAGAAAGGAGAAGGAAAGCGATAGAACAAGATATGGTGGCCATGCTTATCAAGCAAAATGAACAACAAAATGCAGCTATGGCCCTTATGCAGAATATGATGAACGAAATCTTGCACTCACGAAAGGAGGAGCAAGAAGTGCTCAGCAAACTCTGTCAGGAAAGGCAATTAAATGAGTCGAAGGCACGACACCCCTCGTAAAACTCCCCATCTGCGACCAAACGAGACCGCTCACGTTACATCTACCGCCGCCCGCAAACACAGGAGAAGGAAGGAACCACACCGATTAAAGGAAAAACCAAGACGAAGTCTACAAAGCGGGAAGAGGAGGAATTCGAAGAAAGATCGCTTCAACATAGGGGAAGAAGTTTCGCACTCAAGACACACTCAAAGCAGTCTTTAGATAGAGAGGGGAGTTCGGCAGAATCTAGGCGAGAGACCTCCCCGAAACATCGACCTGCTAAGGAGAATTTAGAAGCTGTTATAGCTAGAAGAGTGGGCACACTCCTAGTTGAGAAGGGCATGGAAGCTGCCGTACCAGACATTACCGAAACAGAATCACCGTACTACGCCCGCATACGGGCAGAGAGATTCTCAAGAGGGTTTAAACAACCTCGTCTGAGGAAATATTCTAGAATAGGAGACCCCACCGGGCATGTTCGCTACTTCCGCCAGTGCATGGAGGCGACCGACGCTACCGATGCCATGCTGTGCAAGCTATTCCCCACAACCTTAGTGGCACCTGCAACCCACTGGTATGAGAGCCTCAGGCCGGGGTCCGTAACGGGCTTTAATATGATGGCTAAAAGCTTCGCCCTTTACTTTGTCACATCCATCACCCCCTAGCTGAACAGTTCAGGATCTGCAAATGGTTCAACAGAGGTCAGACGAGTCACTTGCTGATTTCGTGGAAAGATTCCAAAAAGTGACCCACGAAATTAAGGACTGCAACATCGATATAGCCTCGAAAGCATTGGCCAGGAACTGCCAAAATGTCGACTTAGCAAAAGATATTTCTACCAAAAGACCCACCACATTAGCAACACTAATACAGAAAGCCAGGAAATTGGTACGATGGGAAACTCATAAAAGAAACACAAAGCAAATCGAGGTAGCAGCAAGAGAGGAACCGGCGAAACGACGAGATTATGGGAAGCGCGAACCAGAGCGTCGACAAGCTTACCGCCCGGAAATGGCGAGACGGGAGATGGAAGAATTTACCCCGTTCAATGCCAAGAGGAAGGAGGTGCTGATGTGGATCGAGAAAAATGGGGAGGACATCAAGTACCCCCTAAAATGAGATATAAGGGGAAGCCGGGGACTTACTGCGAGTTTCATAAAAGCGAAAGCCATGACACTGAAGACTGCAGAGCTGGCTCGTGAATTGAGCAGGAAGGCCGCTGATGGTCGGCTGAATCGTTTCCTCCAGCACCCGCCGAGGGATGGGTAGTGAGAGGAATGGGGGAGAAATCCTCGCCAGGAACGAGGTTATCAACAACCTTGCCGAGATGTTGGGGCAGGCTATCAACCGCCTCGCCGTGACGTCGAAACAGGCCCTCACCAACAACATCGAAGTGCCGAAGTGCCACCACCCAGAGGAGTGATGCATATGATTTCTGGAGGAACCACCTAGAAAAAAAGAAAGAGAGAAAACACATTCGATTACCATAATACAAACAGAGAGAGCGAGACGTGCTACTCCTTTACCCAGGAAAAGAAACCTTCACCACACAATGACGCATTGGTGATCGAAATGATGGTGGAGGGGTACAAAGTGCGCCGTACGCTAGTGGACACAGGCAGCTCAGTTAACATAATGACTATAAGAGTATACGAGGCCATTGGAGGGAACCCTAATCACCTTGCTATCTATCAGGCTCCGTTGATTAGTCTAAGCGGTCACGCCATGCGCGTATGCGGTTCGGTGAACTTACCTATTGCATTGGGATATGATGGCCCCAGGTGGAAGACACTAGCCGAATTCCTTATTGTAGACTTCTCGTTGGCATACAACATAATCCTAGGGCGCCCACTCATTATCGGATCTGAAGGCGTCATTAACCTCAGGTACCTCACACTTCAAATACCTACACACAAAGGGATAATCACTGTCAGGGGAAATCAACAAGCCGCTCAGGAGACGTATTTGATGTCCCTAAAAGCAGAGCCTTTATCGATGGATGAAGAACTGAATCAAGGGAAAGTCACCGAACTGGCGGATGTGATGATAGCGGTCACCTTAGAAGAAGGGAAAGAAATCCGCATGTCTGGGGAATTGACAAATAAAACCAAGGAAGAAATCTTAACGGTATTGCGTGAAAAAGTCCAGGCTTTCGCATGGACCTCAACGGACCTCAAAGGTGTCAGGCCCGAAGGTGCAGAACACAGGCTGAATGTTTTCCCTTAGGCGAAACCAGTAAAACAAAAGAGAAGGAACCATGCCCCTGAAAGACAGAAGGCCATAGAAGGGGAGATCTCTCGCCTGCTTCAAGTCGGGCACATCAAAGCGGTCCACTACCTCGGTGCTATTCAGCTTTAAAATTAAAGCAAGTTAAACAGCCCACTGGGTCAGATCAACGAGATTCCCTCGGCGCTATTCAGCTTTGAAATTAAAGCAAGTTAAACAATCGCAGGGTCAGATCAACCAGATCCCCTCAGCGCTATTCAGCTTTGAAATTAACACAAGTTAAACAACCAGCAGGGTCATATCAATGAGATCCCCTCAGTACTATCCAGCTTTGAAAGTAACGCAAGTTAAACAACCTGCAAGGTCAGATCAACGAGATCCCCCCGACGTTATCCTGCTTTGAAAATAAAACAACTTAAAGGGCTTCGCTATCGCACTTCAAAATTAAACCAAGTAAACAGCCCGCGGGGTCAGATCAAATAAGGTTATAGGGATTCCCCGCTTCGGCAAATTCAACACTATACGTTCAAAAATACAATGGCATAGCACGCAGTAAAAAGAATATAGCATCTCACAAAAGCCCAGTAAGGAGCAACGCCAATATCAACAACAAATTCATTAATCAAACATATGTATTAGCCCATAAGTCAGGGCTCCATAGCTACAAAATATCAAAACTACAACAAGGAACTTCACAAAGCAGGATAAGACAACAAGTCACACTAACTTAGAAAGGGAGAAAAAGCATGTGTAAACCGAAAATCTTCTCCATCCAACCCCAAATGAACAGGCTCCAAAGGATCAACACCTAACAAATTATCAGCATGGTCCAATGGAGGCTCATCATCAAAGGGTGGAAATCTCAACACATCAAGACTGGACCTCCTCTTCATTGGTCGCCACGAAGGAGACGTTAGAGTAGGAAGGCTCTGGTGCGGGGGGGGGGGGCCAAAGATGAGCTCATCTTCTTCCTAGCGGCCGAGGGGTTCATCAGGCAAGGCTATCTGGGCAAGATCATCAATGTTCGCGCTAGGGAACTTGTTGCGCACTACGCGGAGGAAGGCAATGCAATAACTGAAATGATCCTCTCGCCAGTCCTCACATGTCTGCTTCACCTTCAGCTTATACTTAGCTTTATGGCGATCATATATGTGCTGAAAGTCCCGCAACGCCTTAGCGTTCCCCTAAGCGGCAATCCTCCAATACCCCAGCCCCTTTTCCGCATTCTCCAAATCCTTCACCATCTTAGCTTTATTCTCCTCCTCCCTCGCCGCATCAGTTCTCAACTCGTCAATCAACGCCTTAAGCCTTTTCTCCTCGGCTTCCGTGGCGAATTTGATCTTGGCCAGTGCCACATCATGCTTCTCCTCCAACCCCCGCATAGTGTTTATCAGCTCCTTTCGCTTTTTCTCGGAATACTCCAAGTCCAAGAGAGCTTGGGTCAGATCCGCAGCTTGCTTCTTGCCCACCTCCCCATCTTCCTAGCAGTTTCCTCCATCTCAACAAGGGCGTCGCACTCTTGTTGAACCTCCTTCAACCACTTTGCACTGCCTTGAGAGGAGGCATAGGCAGTCTCCACTTGACGCTGTGCCTCAATCAGCGCCTTCGCCACCCGATGAGCAGTAGAAAAAGCCTTCAAAACAAGAGCACAGACAAATCAGATAGCAAAAGTCAACAGCACGGATGAGTAACACGCATACATGTCCAAAGAACCAATACCCAAACCCCTAATTAAGGGAATACTTACAAGTAAAGCTTGCTGCTTAGCATAGGCCCCTAACTCAGCAGGACCCATGGCGCTGAAGGGCGCGTCTTCGCTAGGGAGCTCGGTGTAGCACCCCAACTCACCCAAAACCTCTACCTTAAGCAGAGGCACATCTTCCCCATGGATCTTCTGCCACAACTATAAAGAAACCAGACAAATTTCAGCAAATAACACGAGCAAACAAACAAAAAATGGGAGAATTTTAGTCATCAAACGTACCAGGAGCGGATCATATTTGGCCCATTAAACCCGCTCCTCCTCCGTTAGCGAAGCTTTCCCCTTGGAGAACTTCCCTCCAACTTCACCATCACCGCGAGGGCGCTTTTGCCCCCTCTCCCTAATCTCCACACCCTTCGAGGGTGTGGCAAACGTCCTCCCCCTAGGAGGGCCTCTAGGGCTAGCCGCAGGGACCAAGGCCCTTTGAGATGTGGTCTATACGATAACCACATCCTCGCTGGCCTTGTTGGCCACCTCTTGCGCTGCAAGGGGATCCAGAATCCCCTGCTCAAACAGTTGCTGGGCCCATCCACCAACAGCAAATGCCTCCTGCTTCGGCACCACCTCCGCCACCTCTGCCACCACCATCCCGGCAGGATTAACTTCCTCTTCATTCCCCGCATTTGCTAGGGCTACTTCCGATACCTGGATCCTCGTCGTTGCCACTCCAGGAACAATTTTGGGTTTCCACTTAGTACGAGTCATTCCTATAAATGAAAAGAAAAGCAAATATCAGTTTTTCAAAGTCTCACCATCCTCAGCAGTTAAATCAGTATACACAATGGCCCCTTGCTCCATCCAGCAAAAGAGGCCATCGGGTTGACCTAGTAAAAACTCTGCCACGCGCCAGTGGATGCCTAGCCGAATTTGAACCACAATTTCCACCTCTCAGCGCTGCGCGTGCCTAAGGTACACGTGTAGACCTTTTAAAGGCCCTAAAGAGCCTTCACTTGGGCTCGTTGGGAGGGACTTCTGATATCAAGGCCCATTAAAGGCCCAAATAAGCACGCTTTGATCCAAAAACAAGACTCCACAGTCAAATTACGCCTCGGCATAACCACGCTCTTACACCACTTCAGCATAGCAGCAAGGCCGATT
The DNA here is from genome assembly GCA_949673415.1 of Euphorbia schlechtendalii. NCBI lineage: Eukaryota > Viridiplantae > Streptophyta > Magnoliopsida > Malpighiales > Euphorbiaceae > Euphorbia > Euphorbia schlechtendalii. Next base: position 10,556 of record CATIWQ010265749.1, on the reverse strand, counting down.
CCTAATCCTACAGCGAAATGCCTTCAACGTTACCCACCACGCTTGAGCTGAAGTGGCATCGGCAAAACCTATGCTGATCCGACTCGCTCCTTATCTCTCCTCTATCGCATTAAATACAAACCTGACTGGCAAGGATGAATCATTAAATGCTCAATCAGGTGAAAAGACCCTTAAGCGGCTTGCCACCTGCACATAGCTTGCAGGCAAACCCCACAGGTTATCATTACATAAATCTCTATAAATAGCAAGATAATCTCCCGCTAAAGAGGTAACTGTTACTCTAAAAACTACATCTTTATCACCTTTCCCAGATCGTTAACTTGAGCATCGGAAGGTATTTGCCGGAAACACTTCCAGCCGGAGACTTGTTTTGCAGGTCCTACAGACATGGAATACTGAAGACCTCATACGAAGGATATCAAATTTTAACTCTTCAAATTGGAATCTCACCATTCTGCAACTTGGAGAACATTATGAATAGAAATCCAAGTCCCCTGCAATGTAGCAAATGATATAACTTCGAATTTGGGAGTTCAGCAAATGTAATTTTAAAGCCATGCCCATAGAAAAATGTCTATGCCAGAAAAAAATTGAGTTGTTGATAATTCTTATTCTGTAAGCAAAGAAGTACAACCCCTTTGAAGGCTGACTTCCCCCTTCAATATAGACACTACTCACTTGAACCCAGGTCCCCTGGAATGCATTGCATGCAAGATTTTGGTACGAGTTTAACTAATTGAATGATACTGGATCCTTTCATACCCCTAAGAAACATTCATTCATCATTCATATAAGACCCTGGAATAAGTTCAACACTTCAACTAATTGAATTTTGCTGATCTTTGATCTTCAAATTTCTGAAAAGTATAACCTGTAGTGAACATCTTCGATCTTATATCATCAAAGTGGATCCATTCCACTTCCACCCCCTCTATTTTTAAATGTCTATTTACTTGGTGTTTTTCAAAAAAAAATGTCTATTTACTTGGTAGCCTAGCAGGCCATGGCATTTGGAAAAAATAAGCAGAAAAAAGGTCAAATCTTGACATCGCTAGCTCAAAAACTAATCAGCAATAGCCCTCATTACCATCCCCATTTAATTATCTGATTGTCAAAACAAATTTTCCAGATCCGAATATAAAGTTTTTAGAGTCACGAGAGGGGATAAAGCGCCTGGAGAAAATGGTCCATTGAGAATGCAAATGTCTACTTTTAGAAATGCAAAAAAACACTGGTAATTTTTATTCCTGACGTGTAACTATATAAGTGCACTCCTCACATTCTAATGATGTATCCTATCCTAACTGCAGCAAATAATGATAGATGCGGGAAAACTATGCATAAGCAAAATACTTAGACCAATGAGCAAATTCTGATGATAAGTGCACTCCTCAAATTCTAGTGATACATCACCATACCAGGATTGAGCATTTTAGTAGGGAATGAGGAGCAATAGCTGCATGCAACCTGGACAACAATAATGACCAAATACATATAAAATATTCAGCAGAAAATGTGAACAAGAGAAGCCTAAGAATAGAATATTTTCATTTTGCAAACATGATTTGGACCTGAACATGAATAATTTTGGGGCTACATGTGGATATCTCAACTGGACCTTGATAGTCAAAAACAAACAAGCAAACTCTCCTGTAGAGATGCAGGCATATAGCGGTAAAAGCAGCAATTGAGTAAGGTTATATACAATAGAAATCACAAGCCTCAAATTTCACATCAATTATGGCTTTTTTCAGCAATCTACGGTATCGCAAAACTGGCTCATCGTCCTCAAACGATTTCAATGAATCAAAATTCCTGCAGCTTCTTCGTAGTTCCAATCAAAATAGCATAACAGCTTTTAATTTAAAAATAAAGTGAATGGAAATAACTATACAATTAAAAGGAAGATCTACTTACTTCAGATTGAGCGGCGACCTCCAATTGCGGCCATAATCCTGAGTACGAGACATAAAAGAACTCGTGCTGTAACTCGAACCACTCAAATTTGATCCAGAGCTGGAACTTGCTCGGCCGACGCCATCAGCCCCAAGGAGAAGGCGCTGTCTCCTCTCAAAACGGGGCTGCGAATCGGAAAACACGCTGTGGTGCCCATATTGAAATCGGAGAACACGTTAATGCTGACCAACAACGAATGCATTTGAATTTCCCACGGAAAGGGGAAGAGGGAACAAAAATCGGAATCGTTAGTGTAAATTTGAAGCGGGAATGGAGAAAATATGTCGGTGATTGCGATAGAATTTAGGTGTTGGATGCGATGGCGTGGTGAGAAATGACAGAAATGGGCCTGGTAGATAGTCAGTTAGCCAGGGGATAAGGAGGGCCGAGACGGGATTTCAAGTGAAACAGATCCAAATAAGCGGGAGAAAGAAAACTGAGCGAGGGAAGAATAATTACTTTTAAAAATAATTTGATTTGTTTGGTGTTTTACCAAAGGTACAAGAGCTTATACGTTTTTTCTATCACCTTCTTCATAAAATTATACTTCAACCTTTTCAAATTGGTTGGATTGTGGATGGTGGGTGAATCTGTATAGCAGATAAGGAGGCCCAAATTAACATGTAAAATGTTTTTTAGAAAATAGTTACATGTTATAAATTAATTTAGAATCTTTTTCAAGCAATTTTTAAGAATTTATTTCGTTGGTAAAAGTTTGGATTTTTTTAACATTTGAAGTATTAAAATAAATACATATAATACAATTCATGTATTTTTTTTTAAAAAATAATTTGCACAAATCATGTTTGAAATTATTTGTAAGAAAATGTTTCGAAATATTTCAATTAACTAATTTTGTAATGCTATTCTACTAAGATATCGTAGGAAAACACAGTAATAATACATATAAAAAAATTCATGTTATGTAACATATTTATTTAAAATAATAAAACATTTGTAAACATATGATAATGATTGGTAAGTAGCTTGATTGATTAGAAAGTTATACATGCTTGCAACAATTATCTGTTTCTAACCTTGTTAGGTGTAAATTAGTTAATTTTTTAAGAATCAAACATAAAAAAATCATCGCTTTTTAATATACATTGAAGTAAGGGAGTTATTCCGTCTAAACTATCATTTTCAATATGTTTATACGTATACCTATTTTAATTAATATATGAATGGTTTGGGACTCCTGCTACACTTAATGTGGGTCCTCCCCTGATTATAATCCAAAGCAATTGGACTACAATTTCAAATTACATTAAACTATTTGACCTAAATTCATGGGGTAATTGATTTATTTATTTGATCACTTGTTATAAGATGAAGAATGAATAGAGCTTGGATCCATGGCATTGCTTTATGTTATAAGATTCCTGCAGCAACAAAAACTCAAAAAGAATACTTCGTAAAGGGAATCCTGCTGTTTTTGAAATATTCTAGCATTTAGGGAGCTATCAGAGGGGGTCATTTCCATTCACGTTGTGTTCGGCTTGAAATCGGGTCGGGTTCAGGAATCCAAACCATTTCACGTGCCAAGAATTTAAGTCATAAACGAGTTAACATAATCATGATCATGTCAATTTTGGGTCACATTTTTTAGGATTGAGATTCTCTAATGTTTATTTTTAATATTATGGTGATTTTGAGACAATCCCATCCATTTATTGAAAAATTGTTGTTTTGATTGAAAATGTGTTTTTTTATCTTTTACTAAAAAGTAAGAGAAATAACTAATACATTAGAGTAATGTTCAATTTTGAACATCAGAGAATCATAATCCCACTTTTCAGGTGGCGTGGAAAAATATCATTCGATACTATATTTAACAAATTGTAATCATGCATGCTTAATTATTTAACATTATTGACCTAAAATATTGATCCAAAACATATTTTTTATAGTAAAAAAATTCCTTTAAATTTGAAATCAAAATAAGCTTATTTGGTTTTAATATTGTTCACTGCAACTCACATTATATGTATATGTTCATGTACACATAAATTTTGAAATGAATTTTTTTAAAATAGGCTGAATACATCAAAATCCTCTTAAACTTGTCTATAAATATCAAAATAACCCCCTTAACTTGTTAAAAGTGAACTCATTCGTCCCTAGATGACACATATCAGATTTTGATTAATTTGACTTTTCAAATATGTAAATTTTCTATCCCAATCAAAAACTGATACATGACATTAAAAAGCAAATTAATTCACCATTTACAAATTTAAGAAAATATTTGAAATTTTTAAAAACTAAGGAAACAACGAGTGTTTAGGAATAAAATGTATTTGACTTGTTAACCCTAAAATATATGATAACATAACACGAGTAGACCTGTTCGTCGGGCGGGCCGGGCTTGGCGGGTTTTTTTACAAAAAACGCTAACCCAAGTCCAGCCCAAGCCCATACTTCAGAACTTCGGGCTCGGGCCGGGTATACAAGATCATTCCCAAGCCCATGATTTTTTTTTGTTATAAATTTTTTTATTAAACTAAGTTAAAAAAGTATAAAGTAGATCAAAATATGTTTAAATTTTTAATATAATTGCATTGTTTACGTAAAATCTTTAAAATTTAGTAACATTTATTATAATCAAGTATACAAATTTAATAGGATAAAATATATGAACTTAAAATAATTATAAATTTAATGTATAAAAATATAATAAATAAATAAAATCATTCATCGAGCCGGGTTCGGGTCGGGTTTAAATATTTATATAAAAATCAAGCTCGGCCCATAAATTTTCGGATTTCGATGAACTCGGACTCCGACCGGGCTTTTTTAAAAAATAAATCCAAATCCAACCCTTTGAAATGGGTTCGGACAGGGCCGGGCGGGTACCCCGGCCCCAAACAGGTCTAAACACGAGACATTGATTTCCTGCCAACCTATATGTTAGGGAACTGAATATGAATCATATGATATGGTACCTAAATCATCATACTCAAAGAAGAGGGACCCAACCCAGAGTGCAATCAGGCAGGAAAGGCGTAGGGTAGGTGCCGTCAGACCTGCCCTTGGAGGAGTCATCTGAACTAAATCAATCCCCATGATTCCTGCGCACGTGCTTACTAACTCACGTGACATGGGGCTGGTCTCAAAGTTAGGTAACTTTATAAAACAATTTTTAAATGAAACACAATGTGGGTTGGCAAACAACAGATTCAACAATGGAACCGCCCACTATTTCTTCCTTTTTTTCTCCTAGAAAGTATAAGCAAATCCCTTGTTTGGATGAAGTATTTTTATTTTTATCATAACAGTAAAATAATTTTATTTTCCTTCTTTTTTTAAGTTTTTATTTTCTCTTTTACCTTCCTTTTATAATTGCATGGTTATTGTATAATAATTCTTAGAATCATATTCAATTTCGCAGCAAAACACTTTATAAAGGTATTATACCTGGTATAATATTTATTATACCTGGTATAATATTTATTATACCTAGTATAAGAGTTGTTATTTCTGGTTTACGAGTTGTTATACATGGTATACAAGCTATTAAATCCTTATTTTTGAAGGCAATATTCAATTTTACCCCAAAAACCATATTTTGAATGCAACATACCTAGTAAAAGAGCTATTATACAAGGTATATTGACTATTATACCAGGTATATTATATCAATTTTATATCGAAATTTTATGGGATTGCCTTCAATGATAATATATATTTTGTTTCAGATACATCTTACATTCATTGATTTTAATCTGTTAACTTGCTAAATATAAATAACCAAATCCTATAATAACAAATAGTATACCTGGTATAAAAGATATATTAGATATTATGCCAAGTATAAATACTATTATACCTAGTATAAAGCTTATTGAAAGTCACTCAAACTTAAAATATCTTTAGTTCCTTGTAAGATAACATGTTTTATTTCATCTTTTCGCACTTTGGTATCCATTCTTCTTGTAAACCTTCAAGTATAACTCAAAATCTGTGAACTTACAGACTCAACTTTAACAAGCTTTTTCTAGTTGAGGTAAATTATTTCAGACACTGGCTTTAATGTCGGAAGATTGATGTACATTTCAATATCCATTAATTGAGTTCTTCAAATATAATGTTATACCTGGTATAAGAGTTGTTATACCTGGTATAATAAATATTATACCAATTATAACACCTCTTATAACTGTTTTTTAATTGAATAAAATAGCAAATTACCAAGTACTTCCTGGGCTAGATATATATACCTAAAAAATGCCTTATAATTTCGGCCTAATTAAATATGTTGATGATCAAAACATATACACGTGTTACACAATTGCAATTGGAATTGTGAATGAATATAATGAATATAACGATTGCCTAAAAAAGTAAATTTAATCTCCTCCAAATTGCTTTTTGATTTTCTCCATAGTTCCTACTGTAGCTAGGCCAGTGCTTTTTTAATTTCCTTCAAACCGAATAAGTTGATGGTGGAAACAAGAACACATATATATTTGTATTACACTGTTGCTTATATATTACACTGTATCTCTTCTGAATCATCATCATCCTACAAGAACGAGTTTCTAATCTAAACTACATATTAAAAAAATTCATAAAAACTTTTTTTCTTATGAGCTTAGAACTTCTTAGATGGTTGTGTAGCTATCAAAGATAGCCTCAAAGGAGCACCATCTCTAGTACACATATAGAATTTCCTCATGGCAAAGAATCAATAAAATTGATTCTAGATTTTACAAACACAAAATAAAAAAAAAACGCAATCACACCTTATCTTCTAGAACATGGAAACTTAAACCGTTATCAAGAATTTTTCATGAGATTCATTCGATTCACATCAAGAAAACAAGCTGAAAACTAAATTCATTTCAATTAGGAGAAAAGTCTAGGGAAAGCATACACATATCCGTTAATCATTAAGTAAATAAAACAAATTTCTTCAAACGCCATTCAAGACAATCCAAAAACTCAAAACATTACCAAATCAATGATGTAAAAATTTTTCCGCTGATGAAATAAAGCATATTCCACGAATCATTAATTTCAAACAAAATAAAAAAGGTGAGGGAGATTCTTACCTGCGAGAAGCGATATCGTGAATTGCAACTGTCAACAACAAAAAAAATATCAAAGTAGGTTTCAGTGATGTGCTAGAAAATGATTAGTGATTATGAAACTCAAATCTAAGAGAAAAGAAATTCAGATCGAGAAATTTAATGATTTGTTAAGATAACGATGATTATGAAACTCAGATCCAACTAAAAAGAAATTCACATCAGAAATTAAAGCATAAACTGAGAGTTGTTATTCAGAGATTAATTTGGGAAAGATGGACTGAAGGAAGCCGTAGGAGAAATCTAGTTTGCATGAGGAAGTTAGGTTGCCTCTCTTTCACAATACCAAATGGAAATGCAAGATCAAAAAAACAAAAGAAAGTAGAAATTCACGTGTAAAAGAAAATTAGTTTTTATATTGTGACCTTTCAAAAATTATCATGTGACAGGCGTGAAAAATATTTTACCTTATTATTGTAAATGCGTAAAAAGCCCTATATTTAATGTAATTTTCTAAATAAGAAACAAAATGTCTTACAATTCTAAAGAAGAATCGGAAAAGATTAATATTGAAATAATACAAATGTAACATAATAAACATGTAAATTAATTCTAATAGTACTAAAACAATCCAAAAATCAATTGATAACAAATACATTTCGATCCATAACCAAATCCTTTTACGTAAACAGATCTATACTAAAATCTTCTGAATCATTTTCCACCTTTGTTGGACTTGATCAACCCTTTATTATCCAAATGATTGGTGTGTTTATAATATGAAAATTAACCTTTTCCGTTTTGCACTTTCTTTAGACGGAATGCTACGAAGGAGCCATTTGTTCACTATAAAGCCTTTAGCTTTAATCTGACAAGAAGAATTTAAAACACCATGGATTGATTAGCATACCTTAATTTGAATTCAGAATAAATGAAACAGAGTTAGAATAATATAAATCAACTCATAAAAATACGAGCAATATTGAGACATAAATTTAAAGTAATATGAGTAAATGAGGAACCTGTTTATATTTAGAGACAGAAGTGAAGCAGACAGAAGAGTCTAAGGTAAAATAGAAATTCTCACATTTTGGAGAAGTTTAAGATAAGATTTTTTTTGAATGGAAATGGAATCCATTTTTTTCGATGCACTCCATCACTAGTGATATATATCCCTAATTAAGTGGAAATATCCCACAGCTGAAGTTGAAATGGAGAACTTGATTTTAACTACTCATTTATCTATTTATAATTTAATTTTTTTTCTTTTAATAATTTATAACTAATATTACATTGAAATGATTTCATAATCATTTATCTTTATCTATTTACTTATCTTTATCTAGACTTTTCAAATTCAATTTAAATATATAGATGGATAGAAAGGACGCATAGGAGTAGTTTTCGTAGCCTTTCCTCTTTCTTGGAGTGTGCTTATGTGTCTTCTTTTCTTCTTTTGAGTGAGCGGACCTTTAACATGAATCTCACTCAAATCCAATGGCACGCTCTAAGCCTAAGTGCGAAAAGACATAGGGATTCGTTTCAAATGAGTTTCACATACAGAGGTACGAATGTCATCAGTCCCTACCCTTATTACTCTTAACAGTTTAAGTATTTTTAGTTAATTGGATTAATTATTTGGCTTAAAATGTGAGCTAAGTTTTTATAGAAATATAAAATATAATATATAGTATATTAGCATAATATATAGTATTGCTTGACTGATTTACGTACACAATCATAATTATATATAATAATGAAGTTAATACAGTAATTTATCAATCACAAATATACTAAGAGTACAAAATATAAGTATCGTCAATTTAAAACAAAACTACATGAAAAAAATCAAAGTTGTCATATTCTTTGTCATCAATTAATTACAAATGGGTATCATAAAAAAATAATTTAAAAAACAATAACAAAATACAATCATCATTGATTACCATTATAGTGACATACTATGCAGATTGTCATAATGTATACTATAATATACAACAATATCTAAATATCATCACTTCAGAATAAAATTATATGACAAAATCAAAATCGTCATGTATTTTTATTGATTTGTGACATAAAAAATCCATCATAAAACTATTAGATACAAAGACGAAGTAAAATCATCACAAATTAACATTATTGTGACAACTAAATATATTGTCATAATAGTAAATTACAAAGTATGACCAAATTTAATACTGTCACAACAAAATAGATAATATGAAAAAATTTAATTTGTCATATTTTGGTTTATCAAGTGATGATGAATATTAAATGTCATAAAAACTTAATTTTACTATGACGGCAAAGTTGTCACGTATCAACTTTTCCTTGTCATGGTAAGACTTTCCCACCAAAATTTTCTACAAGTTTTTGCCTCCAAATTTATATGTGACGACATTTATTTATCATCACATAAAGTATATAATTGGTGACAAAAGTTTATACTAATAGAGATATAAATTGAATTTGTCATATAAAAGAACTAATGATGACGAATTGTTAATTTTGTCACAACAAAGTTACAAACTATGACGAAAAAATGTGCGTAGTGAAAAAAACAGTCATAAAATGCTACATTTCTTGTAGTGATTTGTATTAACTTATTGATGGGTCATTGATAAGGTTGTTAAAGAGTTGAACCGTCATTTTAGGGAAGCAATCACAAAATTGCTTCAGTGTATAATATGTCTTGATCTTTCAAATTTTTTTTGCTAATTATAACCAAAATGCATTTTTGTATCTTGTTGAATTGTATCATAAAGATTTCTCTAGTGTTGATTTGGGTAGTCTTTACTAACAACTTTATAACTACATTGTTTAAGTGAGAGCAAGTTCAATATTTTCTAATCTTAAGAATGTGGGGGCACTTGGAAGAAAGATGGTAGAAAATAACTTTCACAATTATTTTCCTTAGTGTACCGGCATATTGAGTTAGCTTTGAATTCTCCCGTAGTTACAACTTCTATTGAGAGAGCATTTTTTGCAATGAATATTGTGAAGACTGATTTACGCAATCAGCTTGGAGATGAACTATTGTCAGATTTCTTGTTGTGTTATATTGAAAAGAATATCTTTATTAGTGTTGAGGAGGAAGCTAGCTATTTTGAAATGTTTCCAACATTTCGCATGTCGAAGAAATATTTTACCGCCAGTTAGATTTTCTAGTACTTCATCTCTTTTTCTTAAAAAAAATTGTTATTATTTTGGGAAATTGTTATAAATGTCCTCTTTGAGTAAACTATTTACTAATTTACCTTCTAACTTATTCCTTTGCATTTCATAACCATTTAAAGTTTGGTTTTATTGCATTGTACGTTCCTATTTAATTATCAACTGATGATGTCACAGATGATGTTATGCTTCTTTTTTTAATTTTCTCATCTTATTTTGCCATTATCTCTTGAACCGTTTATTATTTTGACATGTTGCTTTAGAGTTTTTTGTTCATCTCATTTTTATCTTCGAAACGTCATCCATTATGATGTACTTTTTCAAAAAATTTTCCAACCATTCGATTTTGGTAGAAAATTGGTAGCTACTAAGTTCCTACCATGTTTTTATCTG
>CATIWQ010265681.1:0-11420 GCA_949673415.1 Euphorbia schlechtendalii | reverse complement strand
ATACATACATATACATATACATATATAGATACATATATACACATGTATATACATATGTACACATGTATATACATATGTACACATGTATATACATATGTATATGTATACATACATACATACATACATATATATATATATATATATATATATATATATATATATACACACACACACATACATACATATATATATATATATATATATAGATTTTACAGAAAGAAAATTATTTCAGATTTCTTGCAATCACAATAAAATGTTACACTCATGTCTTTTTCTCTCAAAACTTTCTGTTTGCAATTTTTAACAACCCACCATAGCGACATAATTTTCTGCTCGCGATGCAGTATTTTTGTGCAGTTTTTTGTTGCGAATGAAAGATGGTGAGTTGTCAGTTTTTGCTTTGTAACCGCTAATAATTGTTAGTTTTTGCTTTAAAAAGGTAATATCGCTGATTTTATCAATTTTAGCATATCAAAACACATCTTTATGATATTTTTTCCTTTCCAACAGTCATATTCCTTCTTAAAAACTGATTAATGTCTATTTAAGAAAGAAACATTTTTATTCTTTATATAAATTCTCTTTTACATTACAATGTGTTTTAAAAATCACATATTCTCTTTATATGTATGGATCCTAAGAAGTCCAACAAGGTAAAACTGAAACTTGTCAACATTCAAGATTGTTATAGTTGTCCTTTTCCAATTTACGTCAAATAAGAAGTTGATAAGTATGTTTGAATCAAAATATAATGTAAACTTTTCTTGCTTTTGGTTTATACATTATATCCAAATTTTATGATGAAGTTCAAGAGTTGTTGAAAGTAGTGAGATTGGGGAAATGTAAGGACATGGTGTTTTAGTTCCATAAAGATTGGGGTATTGAATTTCTTTCTACTTTTCATTTAACTGGGGAATCATTCAAAGAATTTGGGTTTCGTCATGAAGGAAAAGATTGTCAAGCAAATTATTTAGATCTTTGTGTATGGTTTGGATTTGTTGATGAATAAGAGGCCGACGAGATATTCGTAAGGGGAGAATTGAAGCATTTCATTGATTTGGATGAGTTTGATTACAAAAATTCATCAAACAAGTTGATTAAGAGAAATTCAATTTTATACTTCCACAAATATATTGTGCAAAGTGATTATTTCAAAATGAGACATCAAAAGCTTCAATAAGAGATTTGTATTTGATCGAAGGAATAGTGGATAAGTATGCGTTAGATATTTCAGATATGATTTTGGAAGCTCTAAACAATTATTTGAAGCAAAAGATTACAAGGATTGGAGGAGCCTATCTAATTTATGGTATAATTTTGTGTGCGAAAGGAGCATTGCCTTATGAGAAATAATCAGAAGATAAGTTTGAATACATGGGAGGATTACACTTGAAGAAGGCTGGTTTAGTTCAAGAAGTGGAGAAAGGACGTTTTGTTTTTCTTTCATATGAAGAACGAAAAAAGAAGCTATTGTTTACTAGATTATCAAGTTCTCAAATGGTGACTCGTTCTCAATCCTTAGATGAGGAATAACATGTTAACGATGATGAAGATCAAGTAATTGAAGAATCTGATGCAGAAAAAACTTCTAGTCAAGACACATGGAGGGGAAACTTTGTTGAGGATGTTAATAAAGCTTGCATGGGCATTGCAATAATTCAGAAACATGTGAGAGAAATAACAAAATCCTATAAAAATTTATTGAATAAGAAGCTTAGTTCTTTCTTTCGGAAGGAGAATATGGATGTTACACCGAGCCCACCAAATTAAAATTCTTTGTATTCTTAAATAGGTTATTTTTTTAGGACTAGAATTATATTCTCTTTTTATGTTCAACTTAGTGTGACTCCACATAATGGGGACATTGTGTACTTTTAGTCTAGGGAGGAGAAAAAAAAATTAAAAATTTATGTTTTATATGTATTGTGTTCATTTTTTACCTTGTAATTTTATTATGAAGTAAATGAAAAGTAGTATTGTGTTTATGTTCATGAGTTATAAAAATATAAAAAATTGAAGAAAATATATTCTAAGTATTTAACCATAATTTATTTACATTTTATCTTGTTATAAGGTATTTGTAAAGTTTTTCTTTCAAAATTATCAATATTTTGCTCGGGATTAAGACAAGATCATAAGTCGTATTCAAAGAATTTGAGAGATGAATTTGTTTTTCTTAAAACAAAATTTATAAGAGTATCAAGTGCGAACTAAATCCATTCCAACAAAGTTGGAAACAAGTTTTTTACCCTTTCAAGCAATTGTTTGCTATAAATTTCGTGCAACACAAGTATGAGGTAAGTCTTGTATAATCTTTTGTTGTCAGGGATAATTTTTAAGTATGTATGTCTATACGTTGTATGAATATGTTTTTTCTTTGCTTGTGGTTTTTATTATATCATGTGAGTATTAAGTATTTCAGGTATGAGGGAAACAATAACCATAATACATGAAGTATTGATCGACAAAGGATGAGGATACTGAGTGAAAATCAAATCATCAAAAGAATGAGATGATAGCCAATAAGCTATGTAAAAAGATAGGAATGGTACAGAGCAGAAACCGCAACCAATAAATGAGAAAAAAGAGTATGCAAAGCATGTAAAATGGGTGCAGACATTAGTGTTGAAACAATCTATGTAATATTGGCAAGAACGAAAGATGGTGCGATTTGGGATGATATAGAGCAATAAATGCAATCATTTCAAATAAGTACAAAGTACATACATTTGCTAAAGTGGGAAAGTTGTATGGAGCATAAAACCACTTACGTGTTTAGAATCAATAGGTTACCTAAAATGCCTTGAGATCAATATGGAGAGTGTGCTTTTCTTTGTCCTTAGTACTTCTAGCTTCTACTTAAGAAGTTTGGGATAGTTGGGCAAGCAAATGACATTTATTTATGAAGACATGACTTATTAACCTTTTAAGATGATAAAGGTATGTATTCGATTATATGAATTGCACATTATTTACTTATGTATCGTTCTATATACTTTACTCTTTCTTGAAGCACATGGGAATAAAAGAGCTTATTGAAGCCTTAAGTTAGGTAACTTGAAGCAAATTTATTCTTCAAATTTTATTTTACCTTAAAGACAAGGAAAAACTTAAGTGTGGCGGTATAAGTGTCAAAATAACACTTATTTTAGTATATATTTCTTTCTTTTCACATTAATTCTCTAAGTGTTTATACTTTCATTTGAAAGATTTCATGTGGTATAAGGGTCAAAGATTCCCAAAATAGCACTATTCACACCCGCAATACATAGCTCGTACTTGTGACTTAACTACGGTTAGAGGAAAATTGTTTGAGAAGCAAAAGTCACTATCACGACTTGCCTATTCATCTTATCTAATTTCAACCTCTAGTCAATCGACAGACAAAACTACCAACTAAAAAGGCTTTTTCACCAACCAATGAGGAGTGAAACAACACAACTTTTCACCCCTATTTATAGGCGAATTACGGCTAGATTGTATGTAGTAGAAAGGAGCTATAGAATTCTTCATTTCTACTTTTTCTTTTTTAACCGATAGATAAGTAAAAACAAGAAGCAAAATCATTATCTTTGTAGATTTTTGCTTAATTTATTATTTTGGTCTACATGTAAAGCACTTATCAATAAAATCATTATTCTTCATATTATATTTTTATATCTACACAAAATCTATTTTGAGAGGGAATTTTCGTGCAAATAAAGATTAGTATTGAGTAGAGATCATGGTGCATGGGATCAACAACCTCATTATAATACGGTTTGAACGTTGGAGTTCTCGAAATTTTTATTGCATCCATTTTTATCTTTATCTCTTTTTGTGCTTATATTTTATGTTCTTATATTGTTTTCTTTCATTTTCCATGTTTTAAATAAATTTATACATGAATTGGTTTATTTTGTGACTAACCATTGAGGGTAAATTTTTTCTCTTTTATTATTGATAAATGCACTTAATTTGCATGTGATTAATCTTGTAGGGACTGGGTTTGAATGTTAGAGTTTTCAAAATATAACTACTAGATTTGCATGTGTAAGATATTTAGACTAGGGCAATTCTAAGTAATTTATGTGAAAGTGATCCGTACTAAGTGTAAACATTAATATTAGGTTTATTACATGTGTACACATAGATTTAGTAGACATTCATAAGTGTCAATTTATATGTTTTGTACATGTATATAAAGTCTATAATATTGACAATTAGAACCTTCTCTTATTTTCATGACACATCCTAGCTTGACATTATTTTCCTCAATATCTTTTAAAACTATATTGCAAGCATATACTTGCAGTTTTTGCTTTTGTATTACCTACTGATATTGACCACACGTATATAATTCTATACTTTTATAGTATGTGTAAGAGATGCGAACAAGGTCTTCCAAACCACATTTGGGAGATCATTTCCAAGGTTACAACTATGCCATTCAAGCTTAGAGGTAACATAGTTTAAGTTTCGAAGGTTGCACTTTTCCACCTTAAGGTCAACGAAGGAAACCATTTTTCAAGGTTAGGACTAGGTGCATTAACCCTAGAAGTTAACCTTGTCAAAGTTCTGAAGGGTTCACTTTCCAACCTCAAGGTTAACACTAATAACTCATGACATCTCTATTATGATTTCTATTACTTGCTCTATTCATAAAACCCATTTTGACTTATGACTGCACTGATAACACAAGGGAGAGCCTATAAGCACATGATTTCAATCCTTCTCGTGAAGCAATGATGAGATGTATTTTCACTTGCTCTCTATACTTTATCAAATGCACATTGAATTTAAAGAGACCTAAGAAGATTGTCTAGTCATCTAGACATATTGCCCTTTAAAACCTATGAAAATAGCCAAACACAAAAAAAAAGAAAATAAATTCATCCCCTTTCTTGAAGTGAGGCTGGTACCGATTTGACCGGTTAGACTAGTCTTGTGACTAGGCTAGTACATGCCTAATAAATCCCCCCTCAGGCTAGCTTTTGTTGTTAAAACAGCCTCGAATTCCATTCTAATTCATTTATCATTGAATTCAAAATAATAATATCTCACAATACTTAACATTTTGGAAATAACAAGCTGATTAGGATAGTGAAAATAATTAGGTACTAAGTAGACTCTTAATTAGGCAAGTTTTACTTGAGTTTGTTTAAGGGAAAACAACTCAGTTTTACTGAGTCTTAATTAAGTTATGAATTAAAGTATGAAAAGTTATGTGTTGAGTACTCTATAGTTTATGTGATATAACTCAACTATGCTAAGTACCATTTACTTAGTGAAATACTAAGTATATTTGAGACACTTATAATATTGTGCTTTTAACGTTGTCTGTAAAGACAAAATATTCTCTTTGATGCTTTTTAGGTAAAAAGTGCTAAAATCAAAACAGATATTTATGTGGTCCTCACAACCCAAAGGTGTTTGTATGAAATGTTTGAGATTCCTCATAAGCGTCCAAAGCAAAATGCATCTTCTGACATGCATCATTTTCCTAGTGTCTTCGCGCAATTCTGCAACGTTAACAATGCAACCAACTACGAGCTTCCACGTTACAACTCACTCACTCCTCTCTTAAACATTTTTTCTCTCTTAAACAGATTTTCTTAAAGAAATGAGTTTTTGATAAATCAAAGATTAACGCTAGCGGTCGCAAGTGATCATGACAGTGTTCTCTTAAACAAATTTGCTTGCCTTGCTAATGGTGTGCGGGTTAGCCCACAGGTCATCATGACCCGCGCGGCTAACCCACTAAGGTGGGATGGGATATTCCCATCCCACCTAATGTTAGAGAGGGAGTCTAACACTCCCCCTTTTCCTTATATATAGGCCTTCCCTCTCATTATTCTCAACATACACACTCTTCAGCTCATCTTTTCTCTCTGACTTCAACATATCTCTCTTAGTTCATTGTGCGAGATCTTCCACGAGTTTCTCCAAATAAACGAAGAATTCTTTTGAAGGCTCTTTCTAAAGTTAGCCTTCTTGGCTTATTTTCGAGTTGGTCTTCAAGCGATCTAGAAGTTACTATTTACTAATGGGTTCTTACTCAATGAGGTTTTGGTCAGTGAAAATAAGTTTGGATCAATCATAGAGGCTCTCCTAGTTTAGAAGCTCGTGCTAACAAAGTTCTACTGAATTCCTCTAAGGGAACACCGTCACTAAAATAGAGAAAGCAAGCATTAACTAGTAATGCTCTAAACTTAGATGCTATGTTTCTTTTATAAGCTTTACAAACCTAAAAGTATCTATGGAATGTTTTAACATAGATTATATCAATCATAGCATGCTTAGGAGATCCTTAGGTTAATCTTTAAGTTTTAAAATTCCGCTTTGCAACTTTTTCATGCTCAATTACTATCTTGATTAACTAGCAGTGGTATCAAAGCTTGCCTTATGTTATCCATGATTGATAATAATGTGTTAAAATGTTGTTTTCTATAAATTGATCAAAGTATGTTATGCATGACTTAGGGTTCAATTCCTGCTATAGAAAATGATGTGATAACTATATTAAGGTTTTGCTCGAACTTAGTATAGGTGATTATCATATAAATTAGCAATGTTTTACCACATGTGTAAATGCTTTAATTGAGGATCGTCCCGTACTTCACTTAATTAAAGAATGAAATCTTTAAATTATAATTGTTTGTGGTACAATGAATCAAAGTGCCCATGGTTATTTTGGCAAGGATTGGACTTGGCTTCTTATTCACTTTAAGGGAGGCCTCTCCACCTGTAAATCTCCATCGGTATTAGACTCAAAAGTACCCAAGGGACGTTTATGACTTAGTCGATTTCTAGTATGGGAATTAGTTTCCGCATATGGTTTTACAAACGTGGTTTAAGTTGTTAAATTAAAACTTATAGACATAGGTGAAATGACTTAAACTTAGACCTTGTTTGTTTTGCATGCTATGTGGAGACTTGGCATAATGGAATGATTATGATATAACAGTCCCTAAGCATGTTCCATTGGAGTAAATAATTCCAAATAGGCTGGAGTTATTTTTTTCATAATCATATCTATCATATAAGACCTAGACTAAGGCGAGACCAGTGACACCAATAAAATCCCCACTACAATATTAAGGTGGTATATAGTCTTCTCATCATAAGTCATGATACGAACTTTTTAATGGATGTAAGCACATGTACAACATGCCTTCCCTTAACATGTGTTTGGTCATGAGACTAGATGGGGTTAAAGCCTTAACCAAAATGGGTTAGTTGTCCATATTATTGGAGCTAATGGCAAATTGGAGATACATTTGAGGAGTCATACAATTGGGTACGCATGTCTCAAGAAAGAGAACTCAAATGGATTAGCAATTGCAAGAGATGCAATTGGATGAGTTCTAACCATGGTTGCATTATTGTTGCTTGACCTATAATAGTGGGGGTCATGATGAGTGGCTATGGAGGCTACCTATTAAGGAAAATTGGTCCAACCAAATTTCCTGAATTGAAATAGAAGGGGCTATTTGAATGAGAATTATGTGTTTAATTAAAGACCTTATATTAAATGCATGTACATATACTAATGTCTAAACAAATTCTATCTTATATCTAGGTTGAACAATGAATCCGAACATAAGTCTCCGTCGGATACTTGACAATAAATTGACAGGCATCAATTTTGATGACTAGTTCAAAGCTCTTAGAAAGGAGCTTGAGAAAAGCCACATGGATTATTTTCTAGATAATCTGGAACTAGACAATCCTAATGTTGAGGCTTCTATCCAAGAGAAAGAAGCATATCTTAAGCACAAGAAGGATGCTTTCATTGTGTCACTAGTGATTCTCAAAACCATGAATTTGAAGCTTAAGAAATAGCAAGAAAGTATGGACCTAAAATCCATGTTGATTCATCTCAAAGGACTTCATGAGGGCATGAAAGTTGAATGGAATGAAATATTGAGATTTCTCTATAACTCTGGGAGAGATGATGGGATCTTGATCATTGAGCAATGCATAGAATACTTACAGTATTCAAGAAGATTGGCTCAGATAGGAATCAACACAGATTCTAACCATGACATATAACTTATGATAAAAAGCCTGTTTGATAAATATTCACCCTTTGTGAAAGATTATCTCATTTCAAGGAAGACCAGCAAGACATCTAAGTTTATCGGGAAACTTAGAAGTTTTGAAGAAGGTCTGAGGGTTAGAGAAGCAGGTACTTTGGCAAGTAGAACTTTTGTTAAAGGTAAAGGATTAAAACCTATCAACAGGAAGGTCAAGAATGTGGTTATTAAAAAGGAGAAGCCCAAAGGAATATGTTTCCTGTATGAAAGGCCCATACACTAGAAACATGATTGCACAACTCTGATTTCTGAGCAAATGAAGAAGAAGTCAAGTGAGGCATCTACTTCAGGTATGTTCATGATAGAGAGTTTCTATGTAGTTCCCTATGAGCTTACTAGGGTATTAGATATTGGTCATGGTACTCATATCTGTATTTCTATGCAGGGATTGTGGAACAGAAGGAGGCTTGGAAAGAGGGAAATGGACCTAAGAGTTGGAAATGGAGCACAAGGTGCTGCAACTGCTGTAGGGCCATATAGCTTTCATTTGCCTAGTGGCCTAGTTTTAGTTTTGAACAATTGCTATTATATTCTTGCTGTCACTAAGAATATTATTTTTGTTTCACTTTTAGCAACAAAGGGATTTGAAATTTTATTTTCTAATAATAAATGTCAAATTCATAGTGATAATGTTCTTTATGCTTGTGGAATATATGTGGATTACATTTACATTCTAGATACTAAAATCAAAATTCTAAATATGAACATTGTTAAGAATCAAGATTAGATAATGACGAATCCTCATACTTATGGGACTATCTTCTAGGCCATATAAATGAGACTCAATTAACTAAGTTACACAAATATGGAGACTTAGGCCCAATGGAATGGGTGTTCTATAGTGCGTGCGAACCTTGTTTAAAGGGGAAGATGACTAAGAAACCTTTCAAAGGAAAGGGATAGCATGCCACTAGTACTTTGGAAATAATACATTCTGATGAATGTGGTCCAATGAGTGTTAAGATACATGAGGGTTTCGTCTACTTCATAACCATTATTGATTATTACTCACGATATGGTTATTTGTACCTTATAAGGCTCAAGTCTAAAAGTTTTAAGAAATATAAAGAATTCAGAACCAAAGTAGAGAAACAGCTTGGAAAAAGTATCAAAACCCTTCGATCTGATCGAGGCAGTAAATACTTAAGCCAAGAGTTTGAAGATTATCTAAGGGATAATGGTATTTTATCCTAGTGGACACCTCTTTATACACCCCAACACAATGGAGTGTTAGAAAAGAGGAATTGAACCCACTCGAAATGGTTCGGTCCATGATGAGCCTAAAAGAACTTAGTAGATACTTTTAGAGTTACGCACTTGAGAGTGTAGTTTATATTCCAAATAGAGTGCCCTCTAAATCAGTTGATCAAACTCCATATGAGTTAATGTATGGTAAGAAACCCACTCTTTCTCACCTAAGAGTTTGGGGATGTCTTGCTTACGTTAAGAGGACAAGTTCAGATAAGCTGGATGCTAAGTTTGACAAGTGTCTATTTGTAGGTTGCCCTAAGGAGACTATAGAGTATACCTTCTTTGATCCCAAGGTACAAAAAGTCCTTGTTTCCAGAAATGCTCAATTCCTTGAAAAGCAGCATATACTTGCGAAAACTAGTGGGAGCATTCTTGAGCTGAGCACTCAAGAAGATCAAACAGACAATCAACTAATTATACCTACAACTATTACATAAGATAGTGTAACAATGGAAAAGCCTATTATAACACCGACATTGTGTAGGTCAGGCCGGGCTCCAATCGCTCCTGAGAGATATGAGTTTTTTTTATCTCTGATGATAAACATCTCTTCTTTATGGAAGATGATGAGCCCAGGACTTACAAGGAGGCAATGGAAGGCTTATAATTTGACAAATGGCTTACAACCATGAGGTTAAAGATGGACTCCACGTACAAAAATTAAGTTTGGAGCTTAATTGATGCTCCAAGTGGGATTAGGCCCATAGGATGCAAGTGGGTTTTCAAGAAGAAAACTAACATTGATGGTAACCTAGTTACCTATAAAAGCAAGGCTTGTTGTAAAAGGGTACAGTAAAAAAGAAGGCATTGACTATGATGAGACCTTTTCACCGGTGGCCATGCTGAAGTCTATCAGGATACTCATTGCCATTGTCACTCATTATGATTATGAGATTTGGCAGATGGATGTGAAGATAGCATTCCTTAATGGGAATCTGGACAGGGATGTTTTTATGGCACAACCTAAGGGTTTTTCATCCAAGGATGGCTCAAAGGTATGCAAGTTGCAGAAGTCCATTTATGGACTTAAGCAAGCATCGATGAGTTGGAATATTAGGTTTGACAAGACAATCCAAGAAATTGGTTTTGTGTCAAATGCAAATGAGCCTTGTGTATATAAGAAGGCCAGTAGGAGTGCAATCATTTTCCTTGTATTATATGTCGATGAGATATTATTAAGAGGAAACGATATTCCTATTCTTTAGATAATTAATTCATGGTTGTCAAATAAGTTCTCCATGAAAACTTGGTGTTCGAGAACACAAGAGGAGAGACTACACATGAATGGAATAACCTATACCTCAGTGATAGGTTCCATCATGTATGCTATGGTATGCACTCGGCCTAACGTCTCACATGCGTTGAGCGTCATGAGAAGATTTACATCTGACCCAAGTGAGAAGCATTGGATGGCCGATAAAACTATCCTTAAGTACTTACGTAAGACTAATGATATGCTTTTAGTATATGGAAAAGGTGATCTCACTTTGAAGGGATACAAAGACTCCAGATTTTAGTTTGACAAGGATAATTATAAGTCTAGTCAGGTTATGTGTTTATGTTAAACGGAGGGGCAGTTGTTTGGAAAAGTTTCAAATAGGATACAACTACCGATTCAACCATAGAATCTGAGTACATAGCTACTTCAGAAGCGACTAACCAAGCTGTCTGGTTTAAGGGATTTATTGGTGATCTCAATGTGGTGTCTAGCATTGTAAATCAAATAGTGGTCTATTGCAATGGGGCTATTGCTCAAGCAAAGGAAACAAAGTCTCATCAAAATAACAAACATGTATTTTAAAAATACCATCTCATTCAGGATATAGTAGCTAAGAAAGATATAAATTTAGAATACATCCCAACGGATCAGAATCTAGCAGATGGTTGAACTAAGCCATTGATTCAAGTTAAACATGGTTGTCAAATAAGTTCTCCATGAAAACTTGGTGTTCGAGAACACAAGAGGAGAGACTACACATAAATGGAATAACCTATACCTCAGTGATAGGTTCCATCATGTATGCTATGGTATGCACTCGGCCTAACGTCTCACATGCGTTGAGCGTCATGAGAAGATTTACATCTGACCCA